>JABFPH010000053.1:0-13646 GCA_022817485.1 Elgonia sp. ZL-2020 | reverse complement strand
TCCATAGCATGTATCCATAGTATTCTTATACGTTTTCAAAAAAATATCCTATTCTTAGTCGTATAAGAACCATACCATGTTTGTGTAATGTTCATATGAGAAGCATAAAATGTCCAGACGAGTTCCATATGAAACTTTATAAGAACCCAACAAGACCCATACAAGAGCTGTATGTGATTTGCATCATGATTATGAATTCATGTAAGGAACCTTAAACTGACACCACATATAGACTTTAAAAGATTCATATCATTTTCATATGAGAATCATGTAATAACTGTACTGGATCTGAAACATGTCCATATGGATTTATACAGTGTTTATATGGATCTCGGACGGATTAATACATAATCTTATCCCGAGCCATATGTGTACCATATCATGTTCATATTATGTTTATATGGGATTCATATGATGTTTATACTCAGTTGGTATAGAAACTATATAATGATCATACAAGATTTATAAGGAATTTTACCATAACCTAATGAAACCTATATGGGAAACGTTTTGGATCCGTATGATGATTTTATGGAAACCATATGGAATTATAGTGTGACCTTAGAAAATGCATAGCATTTTATTAGGTAAACCTGATAATTAATACATACGTCTGAATCATGTTTATGAAGTGAAGAAAAACCAAAACCATATGGAACCATACGGTGACCGTAAAAGGTAAATACCATTTCTGTATTAGAACCATGTAATGATAACTTAACATCTGAATGATCTTCATATGGATCAATATTGTGTTTATATAGTATCCTTATTAGAAACCATATGGATCTATATGTGTGACCATAGAAGATGCGTAGCATTTCCTTTGGTCAACTTAGTAATCAGAACATAAGGTCAAAATGATGTCCATATATAGTTTTATACAACGACCACATGGTGTCCGTGTGAAATCATAATAAAAAAATCCGTTATAATATTTTAATCAAATTGTAATAAATTGTCTGTACGATTATGGTCAAATATTGATCCTGTAAGGGTCAATTGGACAATTCAAGGAATTGGGACTTACAGAATCCGTTGGCGGCGCTGCAAAACTACAACAATGGCCGTCGAACCGGTACATTAACGTTGACGTTGCATTTAGTGAACATTTAAATATAAGAATTTTTCATTAATTTTATCTGTTTAAATTTAATTTTGAATTTAAATTTAGTGTTTGAATTCGTTCAATTAGTAATAGATTTATAAAGTATTCTTAAAGATTAAGAAATAAAAAGTTAAAATATCTATGTACCGGTTTGGCGGCCATGTTTTTTTAGTTTGGTCAAAATTTCATAGTGTCGCATGCTATCCTAAAAGTCCTAATAAGTCATATTGGTCTGATGCTTATCTGATATTACTGAAAAATTAGTACAAAATTAGTTTGAAATTCTTTAGATACTGGTAAATACAAATACAAAAACATAGATTCAGATTTATTATATTAGTACGATTACGAACTTCATGCATATGTCACAGTAAACAACATAAACATAAAATTTATAAAATAAATTAAATATGAAAGTTTTTAAAATTCTGATAATCTTTATTTTAATTTAATATTTTACAATCTATGATAATAACGACGTATATAGATCACTTTTTTTAAAATATCATTTGTTGGCTCTCCTATAGTCATTGACTTTTTCGCTCATATAGCGGCTGAATGCCTTCATCTTTTCGCTCTTTTCATCTCTATTCAAGTCTTCATATTTTATTTTATCACGATAACATCCTGCAAACAAAAAGCAAGTTTAAAATTGTGTATCACATTATTTATTAAATAAAATAAAAGTTTTTTTAGAATAAATATTAAGGAGACCTCTCAGTGAAAAATGAACAAAATCGATTAAAAAACGAAAAAAAGTTTTTTTACATAATTCAATAATAATATAACACAATTACTAATATATAACAATATTATTTGAATTGAATGTAAAGTAATATGTATACGAATGAATACATGTCTAAACTTTAAACGCGTTTTTCTCGGAATTCTATTTTACCAGTTTTTTCAACTTCGAAATGAGTAGCGTACCGTAATTTTTAATGAATTTGGCTGTAATTTTTTTTTAAATGTTCAGCAGAAAAAGGAGAACAAATTGTAAAGACAGATTTTTGATATTCATCATCAACAAGAAGATATGAACAATTAAATGAAAAAATGTCCCGATTTTCACCTCTTTTTCGTTTGTTTTTCATTTTAAAGCGGTTTTCAGGGGTTTTTTGGTGTCTATTTGACTCTGTGGAATTGGGACTTTTTTTAAAATGGTCATAACTTGGTCATTTTGGTTATTAACTTGGACCTCGGTCGAAAGGGGATTAAGGAACATTAATAATTTCAAAGAAGTAAGCTGTTAGCTTAATTTATTAAGAAGGATTGTATCTGTAAAGGTATTTCGAAATTTTCAAATTGATACGTTGATTAAAAAATGCACCATATTTGAATATTGCCTACTTTTTTTCAAAATGGTGCGTTTTTTTTTGTTTGTTTTTGCTTAAAGTATATTTAATAATTGAAATATTTCAATTATTTTTACAAAACTTGATATATAAGACTTTGTAGAAGATACTTTAAACTTCGATTTAAAATTAAATTTCAACCTTGCTCGGATCAACGATATTTTTACCATGTAATAAGGTCAACGTAGGTCTTTTTTGTCCGAACTCCGTATATTTGAAATTATAATATCAAATTTATAATTATGTACTTATTCTGTAAAGCCTCTTGTATGAATTTCTTCATTAAAATGTAATTTTATAAATTGTAATTATTATTTTATCACATAATGATTAAGAATTTCACGAAAACGCAAAAAGTGCTAAGAAAAAAGTGATCTAGGTTGACCCGATTACGATTAAATTTAATTTAGACTTTGTTTTATAGCAGTATGGCTATAAAGTGACACTGTTCATCTTTTTTTGTCCGTACTCTCGGTTCGAAAAATATACTATTTTACTTGAATCTTAATCTTATATATTTTAATTAACAAGTTGAAAGTAATTCAAGTTATCGAATCGAATAAAAAAATATATAAATTATATAAATGTTAACTATAATATAAATCTTATTAAAAAAGTTCACTTTAAATAACTATATACTTCTTTATTTACAGTTTTGTCTGTTAATCCCTGTTCATTAAAATAAATTAGACACAATTAGATACTTATAGAAACCTGGACAAAAACCGCATATAAACATATAAAGATTTTAGGTTCATCCGATTTTGACATATAATTACATACTCTATATGAATATGTATTCCCATATTACTACAGCCAAAATTTCATATGAAATTAGCGAAATTTGTAAACGAATTGATGTAATCTGTTGAAAACACGTTAATAACTTTCAATCGCATTTGCTACCCCTTCCACAGTTTAAAGCACAATACACATCAATGATAGTAACCGCCCATTAATGTTTTGCTTTGGTAATACTAATGCATATGCACTATCCTTACTATTGGCACAACGAGACGTTTTCAGATAAAAAAGACTGAATGAGTTAATATTACCTTTTAATATCTTTACTTTTTCGGGTGTGAAAGGTATTCTTAAAGTGCCGTCTTCCTTCTTTTTTGCACTTTTTGGATCAAGGGCCCTATCTTTCAATCCTGCTCCCCACATCTCAACCATTAGCTCTTTCACAAAAACTGATTCTCGTTTTGACTCCAGAGTTGACCACTTGTCTTCATCTATATAGACGTTTCCCCCCAAGAACACCTGTATCAGAAAAATTTTTTATTGTTATTACATAGAAGTATACACAACGATTAACAAAGTACAGATATTGCGCAATATTGCAACATTCATGTTTTTGGTTTTTCTAAAGTATGTCGTTATAAAATATTCTAACAAATTTTAGAGTACCTAGTTTTTTAATATTTTTAATCATAAAATTATTCATTTCATTATTTAGCAAAGAATATATAGAAACTATATTGTTGTTTTTTATTTAAAATCAAGAAACCATTCATTATATATCAACAACATGCTATTAGTTATTTTTTTTCATCGAAAATAATCATTTTTATCAATATTTTTATTACAAAAAAAAAAATTAATTTTTCGAATGTTTGAAAATATTAGGAAGTTATGAGACACTAATTCAAAACAATAAAAATAACATATATTGATATTAAATAGGAAATAAGAAAAATGAAAATATTTTTATAAAAAAATCTTATGATTATACAATAACATTAATCTGATTGGCAGTGAACACACGTAAAGGAGAATAGAGAGTTATGAGGCGCGGGAGTTGTGAGACAGCGCCATCTATCATCACATTTCAAAAGTTTGGCGTTCTGTTTTAAGTGTCAAAGTCATTTCTCAATGCAACATCACTTTTAGGTAGAATTCGTATAATCTTATTAGCACTTTATATGTTCATGCAAAAGTGAAAATGTGCGATGAAACTAACAAAACTAACGATTAATTTGTATATTCACCTTTACAACTAGCTTTAAAATCCGATCGAAAATAATGAAAACTAAATTGATAAAAAAACTTGTTGAAAAATTATAACACATCATATTTAGAAATGCTCAGAATTCATGAATTCTACTTAAAAAGTGAGGTTACATTGAGAAACGACTTTGACAATTGAAATCGAACCTCAAACTTCTGAAATAAGGTGGCGCTGTCTCATAACTCCCGTGTTTCACAACTCCCTATCTCTCATTTGGCGTGTTCGTTTATTATTTTCCTTGGAGCCCACAGCGAATTTATCTCTTTTCCTCTCATTTTTAAGATTGTGCGAGACAAAGACAAAAGTCGATTCTCCGCCAAAGAGAATCAATTCCGAACACGCTACTACACATTTCAAAATTTTTCATTACTAACAATTTTTGCAATTTTAAGGGGACATTCAACCCAAATAGCTAAAATCGTTTATTTCCACCCAATTTCAAAAATTCTTTTTTAGTTATATGCAGAATCATATTCTATAAAAATCTGCCTAATTTTATGTAAAAATAATAGTAACAAATTTATTTAATTAACAATTTATGTTATAAAAAGAACCAACTTTGAAATGTTTTTGATACCGTAATTTTAATCCGATTTTTCTTGGTTTTGGTTTAAACTATTAAACATTTAGTATAGAGAACAGTTTGTATTGACGAAATTTCGATACGAATTTAAATAACATAGTTATAGTCAAATTTCCTTAAACTTAGCAAAAAACAGGCATTTTTCAGTACTTGTTGATTCATTTTCAACTTAGTTTATTTATAACTATGCAAAAAAACATTATATCAAAATTCTGTCAATACAAATTGCTCTTTATCCTGTTATTAACAAAATAGTAAAATAACAATAAAATCGGATCAAAATTGCGGTACCGGGAACATTTTAAATATTAAAAATTACGGAAACAAAGTTTACAAGATAATTCAAATTAAAGTTTAATTTATTCTACGGTTATGATCTATAATTTAAAATATATAAATGAGATTTGTACAAGTTTTTTATTATTTTTCTTTTTATAACAAATAATTCTAAAAAATCTGGAATTTCACATAGAAAGAAATTTATTTTTCAATATTTTATTATACATATTTTAGTTACAAAAAAATTACTTCAATGGTTTCATTTTAAAAATAAATGGAAAGAAAAACCAAATTATTTTCAGCTGAATCATCCATTTAATGATCTATTATATATTTTAATAACACAGTAGAACCTGGAATAAATCCATGACTCGTGGCTGTAGGAGTGGCAATTTCCAAGAAATGGATCTAATACAGGTATCCCCCCTGCTTGTATATAGAGTGGGGACACCAACAAATATATATATATATATATATATATATATTTATATTAATCTGTATGACCGAATTCTAAGAATCATGAATCTATTACTAGGTATAGGATGATTTATTACAGGTTCTACTGTATCTAATAATTATGCATGGATACGTCTTGTTTTCAAAAGTAAAAATCGGAAAATAAAGTGTGTACTTTGAGTATAAGTTGTATTTGTCACATAAGAAAAATATAGATTATTTGCAACTGAAGTCAACTTGCTTTTTCTTTCCACATATAATTCTTTTCCTCACTCAAAAACAAAACATGTTGGTATTCCCTCGCCTTCGGCTCGGGATACCAACATGTTTTGTTTTTTCGTTAGGAAAAATATCGTACTGAACTTGGAAGTAAATAGCATTAAGTTGGTAGCGCGTAGCGCTACCAACATAATACTAGTTACTTCCTCGTTGAGTAATATACTATTATTTCTTAATGCCAGACTTACCCCTTTGTCTGAAACTGGATACTTTTTTGTAGTAGATATAACGGGTGCTACTTGTTGTTTCTTTGGTGGCGATTTGTCTGCAAAAATATAATAGTTCATATCAATATTTTTGCAATAATATATAATTAAATGTTATTCTATACAGAATTTGTATAAAACAATCAAATTTCAAACTATTCTAATTTTATAACTTAACATTTATTTTTCATTGAATTTAAATGAAATTTTGTCTCTGGTTGGGATAAACTGTAGACTTTAGAAAACAAACAAAAATTACGTTTCTTTCCTTCTAAGCACGCTACACTCAAAAATTGTAGTCTGTTGTTTTTACTTAAAACTGTCTTACCGATTTGTTATATAATGATTATACAAATGAAATATCTTTTAAATGATTTTATTTTTAACTTTAAAATGATTCAATAGTACCAGATATTAAGTATATTAGTTGTAAATAAGTTGGTTTCTTTTATGAATAATTATTATTGTCAAAATCTAGCCACGTAAAGGTTCATCTTGAAATGCATACCGAGATGCATAAGTCTTTTCGATAATTTTTAATGAAATTAATGAGATTTTAAAATCTCTTACATTTTACTGATTTTCCATGGATCATTTTCAGTCAATGTTATTTAACATTACTAATTATGATAATTTAGATTTTGTCATAATTATTATCAGTAATATTAAATAACACTGATTGATAATGTTTCATGAAAATTCAGTAAAACACCTACAAATGCAAAAGTTTTTAAATTTGTCTTTTAATTTTAAAGTCATCAAAAAAGTATATAATTGAAAAGGGTTCAATTTTTTTATTAAAGGTTTAAGTTGTCATATTCATTTACTTGAATTTATATACTGTAACGTTATCATGTCCAAAATCGCTTTAGAACTTAGACAATCTTTAAGTAAAAATAACAAATAACAATTTTAGAGGATTAGAGCGAAGAAAATCTTATAGTTACCTATACATTATAAATCCTACCGGTTTGTCCTAATTAGAGACAAAATTTTATTGAAGTTCGATGAAAAAAAAATTCTCATGGTTTGAGAAATTTGTTAATAACCCGTTGACTGCATCTTTTTAATTTTGCGCTTAAAATTATTTTTAATTTAAACATTGTTAAAATACGTCGATTCAAGATAAAAAAAACGTTACAATGAACAAAATTTTTTTTCGTACCTCGATTAGCGGACGACTGCGGAACTAGAGAACAAAAAAGACGACTTTTTTGTTCTCTAGTTCCACAGACGTCCGCTAACATCTCGGTACGAAAAACGACTTAAGCGCCTCGGGCGCCGGTGGCGTCCTCGGCTAAAATATACTATTAATTACCTAAATTTAATAACCTATAATTAATATCAATTTTAACTTAGCAAATTTAATCAATTTATTTGTCAAAGTGTTTATTTTATTGAAAGATATTAATTACCTAAATTTAATAACCTATAATTAATATCAATTTTAACTTAGCAAATTTAATCAATTTATTTGTCAAAGTGTTTATTTTATTGAAAGATATTAATAAATATTCAATAAAAAATTTACAATTTTTTATAATAAAAAAATAGTTATTGCAATAAAATGAAAAAAATAACCTAAAAATTGTTTATGCAAAAATTGCTTAATTTGGTTATATAAAAGCTGTACATAATAAGGAAACTCAATTATTATAGCTAAAAGAAAATTGATTTTAACCCGTGTCTCATAACGTCCCATTCTCCTTTATGTATGTTCACTGCGAATCAGATTAATTTTATTGGATAATCATAAGATTTTTTCATAAAAGTATTTCCATTTTTCCTATTTCTTAATGAATCTTAACTGCACACATTTTGTACCAGAAGAGTTGTCCGCCTTTTATAAAAAAATTCATTCAATCCGGATTGATATGGACAAAGTTATAACTGTTTGAAAATTGATCATCTTTTTATTAAAAGTTAGGGTGCTATTTTTTTATTTTGCTTAGTGTTATACATGCTATGAGTTACACTCTAAAAATTGGTTGTCCTAACATCTGAAATTCAGTTCAAAATATAGTTTTACATTCTTAAATTCAGACGAAAACGTTCTTAATTTTAGATCGTCAGTAGCTTAAATGCTCTGAAATTCAGATTTTGGGACAACAAATTTTCAGAGTGTATATACATGCAATGGAAAAAACTTAATTTTTACATAATATTTAAATTCAAGGAATTCATAGAACATAATAATTTTGTTTTTACACTACCAATAACAATAAACGAACTTGTCAAACTTGATGCGTGTGTTTTGCATTGTTTTTTCAAATAAATAAACAATTTTTTTTTAAACAAAGAAAGATATTCACAAAATTGCATGACATTTCTTAAACTTCTAACTAACTAACTGAGCTAGTTTTCATTAAAAAATTTCGTTATTAACTTTATTATACACCACAAGTTTCAATCTATAAATTGCATTTTTTCGATGTATGGAACGTAATCCACATTTGGTGACTGTAACTCTTAATTGAAATTTATACTGAAGTTTTTGTTACTTACAATTGTCTGGTTCATCCGCATCGTATTTTCTTTTTTCTCCAGTGGCAGTTTTACCTTTAAAAAATTTACATTTTACATTAAAGATTTAAATAATAAACTTTGTTACAATAAATATCAAATTTACTAAATTCTAAATAGTATATTACATCCGAGGGCGCCACTGCGCCCGAGATTTGTACGATGTTTTACGTGTCGTGGGTAGTGAAAAAATGCGGAACTAACTGTCTTTCGAACTGTGAAAGTCACACCAAAGTGCTGAAAGTACGAACTTTCAACAAGAGTGCTGAAAGTTCGAACTTTCAGCACGCGGGAATGACTTTCACGGTTCGAAAGACAGTTAGTTCCACATTTGTCCGCTGCCCGAGACATGTAAAAGATATTATCACATTGAGGCCGGTAAAATTCTGTCTTTGTTTACGTATAATGTATTTAGAATGTTTTGTATCTTTCTTCAATTAATAGATCCTTGTAGATCTGTCGGCGTCAATGGGTTATATTACAATTAAGATATAAACTGTCAAATTTAAAAATTGCATTTATTTGTTTATAACAATCTTTATATTTGTTATAAACAATTTAATTGAAAATTGAATATTTCGATCAAACTAAATCATTTCTTTTTGAAAAAAGATATCTGATAAAAATTTAGACAGGGGCTACTAATAAATTTAAAAATTGCATTTTTTTTGTTTATAACAATCTCTCTATTTGTTATAAATAATTTCATTGCAAATTGAATATTTCGGTCAAATTAACTCATTTATTTCTGGGAAAAAGATCCTACATATATAACATTTCAGATACCATCATAAATGGGGCAACTTTGCACCTTCGCAGTATATAACAATAAAATTGTGGTGCAAAGTTGCCCCGTTTTACGGTATAGACTTTCAAATTCAAAAATAATTTTATTTATTTATAACCATCACACTATTTTTTATAAACAATTTAATTAAAAATTTAATATTTCAATAAAAAAAAACCTTTTTTTTGGAAAATAACATAATTAAAAACAATTTAGACAGGGACTATCAAATGTAAAAAGTCCAGTTACTTGTTTATAACAATCTCGCTATTTGTTATAAATGAATTAATTGCAAACTGATTATTTCGTTCAAATTTACTCATTTCTTTTTGGAAAAAATGCTATATAACAATCAAGATATGGACTGTCAAATTCAAAAATTAATTTCATTCGATTATAACAATCTCGCTATTTGTTATAAGCAATTTGATTGTAAATTGAATATATCATTAAAAAAACTGCTTTCTTTTTTGAAAAAAGATACTATATATGTAACAACTAAGATATGGACTATCAAATTTCAAAATTAAATTCATTTGTTTATAACATTTCGCTATTTGTTATAAACATTTTAGTTACAAATTGAATATTTTGGTCAAACTAACTCATTTCTTTTTTGAAAAAGATTATATCTTACAATTAAGATATGAAGTATAAGGTTACATAATTTCATTATTTTGTTTATAATAATCTCGCTATTTGTTATAAATTTGTTATAAAAAAAATGTTATAAAAAATATTCAATATACGTATATTTTCATGTTATATGTATATATTCTTTTCTATACATAAAAATGTATATGACACAGGATGTTTTTATAAAATAAGAATAGTATATAATTCCAATTATAACAAAACTAAATGATATCCCAAAACAAAATTACAATGAAATTGTAAAAATTACGGTAAGAGTTACGCAGAAATCAACCCGATAAAATGAAATTAATTACATTAAATAACAAAAAAATAACAAAAATAGGATTATATTACGTTAAAATTAAAAAGAAAAAACACAAAATAATGATCTAACAAAACAATAATTATATCAGAAAAAGGTCAGATTAAAATATTTTTCTTTCTTCACAGTAAATACAAAAAAAATGATTTATTTTATTTTCAATAAATATAAATATAAAAATAAAAAAAAATCAAAACTGAAGTTATAAAATTAAAAATAAAGTGGTTTTGAGTTGAATTAAGCTTCCAACTTTTTAACCCTAGAACTGTATACGGGGGTCCTTTTGGACCCCATTAAAATAGGTGTTCAAAGTAGATGTACGGTTAATTACTGTTTTCAAGAGCTAAGAAAAAATATATTCATAACAAAACTCTTGCCGGCCCGTTTTTGTAATCCTAACATTGTATTTTTGACAAAAGTTATAATGAATATTATATTTATCCTCAAATAATATTATGTAATACTACATATATTTATTATGTAATTTTATTAATTAACTGTTATAATTTCATTTCAAACTGACGGTATATTTTTTGTTACACTCATAAATTGAACCCATTTTTTAACTTATATAATAATTTTAAATAATATTTAAAATATTTTTCAAGTTATTTATATGTTATAATTAAGTTTTCATATTTTGTTTCATAACTGACATTTCTAATGAATTTTTTTAAATAAAAACTGTCTTAAAAAAAAAAAAATAAATAAAATATTCGGTCATAACGTTGTATGATTATACGTTTCCAACAGAAAAAAAGTTTAAATCATCAACTAAAAAGTGTGAATGCAAACTAATAATGTGATTTACCTATCGATATACCGAAAAAACAATCAAATCATATTTTTATAGTTTGTCTAAAAATACAATGTTAGGATTACAAAAACGGGCCGGCAAGAGTTTTATTATGAATATATTTTTTCTTAGCTCTTGAAAACAGTTGTTATGTCCTGAAGGGACGTATAAAGGTCAAGGATAATTGTTAAAGGATTAACAATTACCCTTTGAAAAGGAAAAGATTATTGAAATTTTGGTTTATTTTATATAATAAAGTTTTTAGTAAATTTATTTATTTATTTATCAATTGTCCTAACAACCACTAGTTGCGTAAACATTTCTTAGTGATTTTCTATTGATATCTCAATCAGAGAGTCGCGTAAACGAAGCTCTAAGTTCAGATACCAATATTCAGAACAATTCTTTTAATTCATTTAAATAAAATCAAGTCGCATGAACGAAGCTTGATTTTAAATATCATTAGAAATCTTAGAGTTGTACACAAAATGCTCTAAGCTCCAGTTATATTTCCCTCATATTTTATTATACTGACAACCACTAAAATGCGTAAACATTACTTAGTGATTTTCTATTGATATCTTAATTAGAGAGTCGCGTAAACGAAGCTCTCAGTTCAGATACCAATATTCAGAATAATTTAAAGGGTAATCAACTAGAAATCTTAGAGTTGCATATACAAATCTCTAGATTGCAAAAAATAATATAGTAAAAGTTTTAAATAATATCAATATAAAACCAAATTTTCTATAATTTAATAAAAAAAATAAAGAAATTAGGAATTAAAAATTATTACTTAAATTTATATATTTATTATAAATAAAATTTCCTTACAATAATGTAGTCGTGATACACTGCCAATAGTAACTGAACGAGACTAGTTTGAAAAATAACTTAACGAACTGATCGAGACGAGTATGAACAACTTGACGAACTGAACGAGACTAAATTTAATAATAATATATATGAAAATTGTTTAAACAATTCATTATTTAAACAATTTTAGTAGGTCGCAATTGACGTCAGTACATTAACGAAGTTATTTTTCAAATCGTTTATTTTACCATATATGGATCTTAAAATTTTAAAAAACGAAGTGTGTCAAAAATTTAATCTCTGATGATAATAATCACGCATTTGTCTAATTTGAAAATTTAAATGATTATTCAAGAAACTTCTAGATCAATATAAAAATTGCCAGAATTTTTATATTTTATAGGGTTATATAACACTCATCAACATCCTTCAATTGTTACGATTAAGAGACTCATTCAGAACGCACGTAACAAAATGAAGCCTCAAACAAACTGCAAGACCTGTCTGTCGAATCGTAACAATTGTTCAAATTATAATTATCTCAACGAAATAAGTTTCAATATTTTTACATTTATTAACCTGATTATCAGGATATCAATACCAATTGGCGCATTTGATTAAGAACATCTTCCATTGCGCACGCAACTGTAAGATGTTCGACGGAATCGCACGATGCCGTCTGTCAGATCAATGCGTAATTACGATTAATATCCTTCAATTGTTACGATTAAGAGACTCATTCAGAGCGCACGTAACAAAATGAAGCCTCAAACAAATCGCACGACCTGTTTGTCAAATCGTAACAATTGTAGTAAATCAATAAATATTCTCTAATTTATAATTCTTTTAATTCAAGATTCCAAAAACGAAAAAAAATATAATTTAAATCTTTACTCAGAATGTTTTCTAATAAAGTTTTATATAAACAATTTTCAATTTGATTATCAACCTTTTGTAGAAACTTCTGGTGAAAATGGGATTAACACTCAAAAATATTAACACTTGATTCTAATTATTTTCAATTATTATAACACTTTGATTTATTAGTTATTAAAAGAAGAAAGAATAGTACGAGTACAAAATAAGAGTAAAAATATAAGAGTATACGAGTAAGAAAAAAATATATGTGTACAAGTAAGAGTGCGAAGAATAAGAGAGCGTTTTACAAAACTTCGAAGTATATATACACATCAGATTTCGGCGTTCGTGTGCAAAATGCAATTAAAAATGTTCTACTTTGATAAGTGAAAAGATCGTATGATCAAAATATTTCTAAATTCCAATATCAAAAAATCTATTATTTCTAAACAAGTATTATAGATTTGAAAGATTACAAACAAATTAATCGCATATATTCTAATCAGTATTGCATAAATGACATCAATATGAAATAATAAGATATCAAAATCATGAAGCATGATTTAATTAGTTTATGCATTTTTGTGAAAAAATATAAAAATTTATTCAACAACCTATTTCAAGGTATATA
>JABFPH010000052.1:0-13671 GCA_022817485.1 Elgonia sp. ZL-2020 | reverse complement strand
AAAAAAAAAAAAAAAAAAAAAAAAAAAAAAAAAAAAAAAAAAAAAAAAAAAAAAAAAAAAAAAAAAAAAAAAAAATAAAAAAAAAAAAAAAAAAAAAAAAAAAAAAAAAAAAAAAAAAAAAAAAAAATAAAAAAAAAAAAAAAAAAAAAAAAAAAAAAAAAAAAATAATATAATAATGAACAAAAGTAATAACGATATAAAAGTAAATAAGATAAAATGTACTTAAATAAATTATTAATAAACCGACTAACATAACAATACCAGTACGAGATTTTTCAATATCACATTATTCTAAAATATGAAAACATCTTTTCTCATACAAGAAAATGAAATTATCCTGGGAAACCATAATGGAGGAGCAGTTTCCGGACGAAGATCCTGTTGGACCAATAGATGGTGTTTTACCTGAACACCATCCAGGAAAATACGCTTCCTTGATATCGGCTAGATGCATCATTTTATTGGACGCAACTAAGCCAATCTTCCGCCAGCAGTCTACAAGGAATCTGATATGTCAGACGTGCCATGACAACCTTTCAAATGAGTTGATTCCTCTCTTTATACACTATTCCGGTTGGCATTCCCTTTCTACGAGAAGACGAGATCTAACTTGTAAGTTATGTCAAACACAAATATTGCAACTGAGACCTGCACATAAATGCACAGAGTGCATAGATGAATTTTTGGAAAACGAAACCCAAATAGCAGCCGGCAAAGAATTAGAAGTAATCACCCGTTGGTGATTAAATTACTATTTCCTTTTTTATGCAAATCACCATAACAACTGAATTTAATAATCAAATACATCTTTTTTTTTGACAGTAATCAATTTAATATAAGTAGACTATATAGTTAAAATAAAAGTAATATATATAGTTTTTTTTTAATGTAAAAGTTTAACAACACTAAACAAACAAACAAACAAGTAACCAAAAACACAAAACAAACATAAATAAAACAAAATTAATACAAAAAGACATGCAAAATCATAATTGATAAAGTTTAAATCAATTATAAATTATTAAGAATAACAGTTTATTAGTTCCAAAAAAAAAAAAAAAAAATTTGTTTTTTAATACATAAAATAAAATTTTATAATTAGTTACTTCTTGTCCAGTAAATAATAAATTAAAGTCATTATTGAATTAATCAATAATTGCCAGTTATACTCATTATTGCGGTTACACTTAATTCATTAATTAACAAAAATAATCCAACAAATTCATAATAAAATATTTGTAATGAAAAAAAAAATTTGTTTTGAATAACAAAATAAATATAATTACTAAAATTTAGCATTTGGCTTAATATTGAAAAAGAAAAATATATATATAATAATAATAATAATATATATACGTATAAATCAAAATAAATATAAATAAATAGACAAAAATATATACATAATAAAATTAAATAAGACATCGGGTTAAAATTTTTCGGTTTGATATTTTATTTACCAACGAGTGTTTTAATAAACTTTGATAAACGGTTATATCAAAGAAAGCAAGATCACCTTCTTCCTTTCAAATATATACAACAACATATGAAAGAACGAGGTGTAAATTAGAATAAGTAATGTTAAAATCTTAAGTTAAGTTGTTGCTTTCCGATGATTAGATTAATTGGCATTTGTTTCCTTCCGTTTTGCCTAATTGTGAGTAAAAATGATGCTATTCATTGTAAAATGCGTATAACCTAGTTGTAAAATATATAAACACTTCGGATAAAATCTTTCTTTTTTTTTATTGACAATGTAGGATTGCATTGCAAGTTTATCTCATATATTAACAACTAAGTTTAGTAATAATTTGATAAGTCCCTATTAACTTAATAATGTGTTAAATGAACACAGCGAAAATTATCTACTGTTTCCCATTTATAAATGAACATTCACCATGTACTTTCGATTTAAGTATCAAGAATATATCATAATAAACTAAAAGACAAGATGTATACAATACAATCGACTAATTCCGACAAGGTCTTTGACCGAAACTATACTGTAACATTTCACGCTAGATCATGATACCCGGCGCAACGTCGAGCCGACCTTTCTTTTTGGGAATACTTTCTTTTATGACCAGAGGTCGACGTCGTTCGATTGTATCGAATCAGGGAAATAGATTTTAACTGATTTTCTTTTCTTGATTTATGCTAAAAAGTTAATTGACATAACTTCATCGATTTTTGTATTTTATCACAAATGCATGACCAATAAATGGCAGTTAATCATCAAAAGAAGAGAGTTAAGTCACTTTTAAATATGTAAGAGTAAATTATCAATTATACTTAGAATATATACACATTAATGATATAAGTGCAATTAAATATAAGTTGCGATGTTATCAATATGTAATAAACATATATTGTTAGTAGTACAATACAGTCATACAGAAAATATCAGGAATAATTTTTGAAATTTTTACAACAATTTTATGATTATATTTTTGATGTTAATAAATTAATATATATATACTTCTATTAAAAGCATCTCATTTTATGATTGCATTACTATGCAAAACGAAAGAATCACTGCATCCAAACCCAAATGGCCATATACCCAAAAGTGCCTTATTAATACGGTGTTGCTCCAGAATGATCATATTACTTACATTATCTGATCATTCTAAAGAAGGGGGTTGTTACGGCATGCTGACATTCTGTCTCACGCGCGCAACTTTCCCGCGGACCACCGAGCGGTGTTCGGTACATTGCCGAAATTGTAGAAAGTCGCTCAGCGCACTAAGTAAATGCAAGTTGTCACCTCACAGAGACAACTCTAGGCCGACATCATAAAATTGACATTTTATGATGTTTCTATTGGGAACTATGCATAATCAACATAACTTATATTAGATGCTTTTAAGAAATGAATATTTTTTACCATTCTGAAATTAGTTTGACTATTTTCTAAATCCATAAAATTGTTATTTTACGACTTTATTTTTCTAACATAACCCTGACATTTTCTTTTCTGAATATATTTTCTTAAGTTTCGAAAATCTTGGAGGAACCAAGTGTTACTCGAAGATTTTCTCCAGAAGGAGGGGACCGAGCGTTTCCGGTAAATTTTTGTATAAAATCCGACGTCTCCTCCCAGACTGTATCATTTTTGAGTTCTAAAACCAGACGGCCGGAATCTGTATAAGCCAAGTGTTTTGTGTCCGTCGTTGTCTTGTGCCGTTCTCTTCGCTCTTGCTGTTTGCCGTCTTGCTGTCTGCCGTCTTGCTGTCTGCCGTCTTGCTGTTTGCCGTCTTGCTGTCTGCCGTCTTGCTGTTTGCCGTCTTTTGTCTTGCCATCGCTATCCTGTTGTCTCGCAGTTTTTCTGTCCGTTGTCTGTCGTTCTGCTATTTGCTATCTCCATCAAGAGTAAGTTTCTTTATATCATATATTTATATTGTATTAATCACCATTCTTGGGTATATTATTTCACTGTGGTTACTATACTAGTAATCTGATGTCTGGATACTTAAGTTCACCTAGTAACTGTTGTATAATATGAACATTACGTTCATTTACACAATTTATTGGTGGCATAGTTATGCCTAATGTCATTAGTATACTATGTTAATTAGTAACCACTATACAAATTATAAACCTAGAATTTCATAATTTGGTTTTCTGTTCCTTTCCGTCTCATTTAAACCTGATTTGGTAATCTTGAGACTCAAAAGTATAGAGGATATAAATTGTGAATCCTGATTTGACATTCGACAAATAATTAATTGGTTTCCGAATCGTTTTGCGAATTTAGTGTCCCTCTCAAAAATCGAGAAGTCTTTGAGGAAAAAATTAGAAAATTCAGATTCCAAAGCTTTCAAGGATGCCCTAGAAGCTACCTTGAAAGCGGACATCCCTGAAAAGGTCAAAAGGAATAAACTCCTGAAATTGACCCAAAAGGTCCGAAATTCCCTGCAAGTCAACAAAATAACAACCAACAACACCTCCCAAATCCTAACAAATTCCCATAACTCCACGGTCACCCACAACCATATTACTCATAATCCTGACCCTTTTCCGAATCCTATAGCTTTAAGTCCTTTAGATCTCGCGGAGTTTAGAGCCTTCTTGTCCTCTCCTTCCAATTTCACGAGATATCATCAAAAATATCTAAGGGAAAAGGTAGCTTTGGAGAAATCCTTGAAAGCTGGATCGAGATCGAGCTCAGAATCGGGCTCAGAGTTGGAATCAGGGTCAGAGTCCGATCAGAACTCAGGTACGACTCACAGCCTAAATCGTCCTTCATCGCCGCACCCAAGGGCTGATCCTCGTTACGCGAACCGTTACTCTCCGCCGAGGTGCACGTCGCCCATCTATGCTCCACTTAGTCCGGCGTATCGAGATGATTCAGACGACGACGACGACATTATAATAATTGAATAAATAATTGTAATTTATAATTCTACTCTTATTATTTAACAAACCTATCCCTCAGAGATCCTTAAGGGCAACTAACTTGGGAGCTCTGTCCAAACTTGTTACGTCGTTAGGACGTAACATAGTTAAAAAATTGGCGCAGCCGGTAGGATACAGGAAATATATTTATTGAATCATGATTCTTGTTAATAAATTGACTTCCGAATGTATTTGATCTACGTTTAAACGTAATGAATTTCGACTGAGCTCGAATCATCAAAACGATTCTCAAGTTAATTTACGATGGATATCATGACAAAATAAAATCCTTCTTGTGATCTCTACATTAATCTCTGAGGTGATGGTTTATTTTTGATTCAAGTTAGGTCGTCTTCTGTCTGGATTGGTATATATGATACTTCCCTGCGCGATATATAATAGATAAACTTAATATAATGAATAAGATTCTTTAAATTTCGAATGTTAAGAATGGTTATCTGGACGTTCTTATAAAATGACAATAATAAACTCAGACCAATTGTTTTGTGTAAAATTAAATGTTGAAAACATAGTAGCCCCCTATTGGGAAAAAAATTATTTATGCGGAGATAGATATTGTCGTGCTATGGGCGATACAGTTATAAACTATCACGGTATTTACAAAAATATAGAGATTGATCAATTCAATTGTGATATATGTCTTGAGCCGCTTTTTGCCATCCGTCCTTTAGAAGAATGCACTACTTGCATGGTTGAATATCTTTCAGACCCCGAAAGCATAAACCAAACCACACCCTTGATTTATGTTTACGATATCGAAAACTAATAAACCATCATAATGTCGTTTTTTGATAATGAGTAATTCGAATGACCGAAGAATAACCAGGAAAACCTTACGGGACGAAAACTTAAATCCCGACGAAGTCTTATACAACCCAAATTCTATTCCACCGAAGGGTAGAAGTTTGGCTCGATCCCCAGTTAGAAATTCTTTCATGCCCAACAACGAACCTGAGTTAGCGGCCGAAGCCACAAATAATAAGTCACCTGGACTACCGGAGGTAAATCAGTCCCAAAACTCAGAGATAGAGAATTTAAGAAATAATTTTTTAGAAAATACGCAAGCGAATTTGTTCGGAAATTTGCCAGAAAATAAGCTGGAAAACCTCACCATGACTACCACGAACCAACAAAATATGGCCGAAAGAGCTTTTGAAGTTAGGTTAAGTGATGCAATCCTTGTCATCCCGCATTTTACGGGTAACAAAGATGGATGTTCCTTTGAGGAATTTGCGTCAGGATGTAGAGACGCAAAAGCTATGTTGCCTTCTACGGCAGAAATCGCTCTAATCCGATCCTTACGAACAAGGTTAAGTGGAGACGCACTGCAGGTTTTTTCGCATTCCGATCGAAGTACTTTAAACAATGTTTTAACGACTTTTAGAGAAGTTTATAGGCCATCCGAAACTTTAGGAACTTTGTGGGGTAAATTGGGCACAATCTGCCAAGGACCCACAGAAAGCGTTAGACAATATTTCTACCGCAGTCAGGGGTTGGGAAAAGCTGTACTCGAATTGAAACGAACGGCTAACGGTACGGAATTAACACAAGAACAGAGAGCAGAAATTGATGGAGAAGTTAAACACTTCTTTATAACAGGTCTAAAAAGGGATATTTCTCGGGAGGTTGGAGACCCCGACTCTCTCGAAGCCGCTGGAGAGAAGGCGATATCTGTCGAAAAAAAGTTGACCCAACAAGATTTAGTACACGGTGTGCGAAACCTAAAATTACCATCGTGCATGATATGCGATGAGACAGGTCACCAAACTGGGAATTGCCCGACCTTACAACCAAAGAAATACACCTCAATCACTTGCCAATTGTGCCACAAAGATGGTCATGAGGCCAGTAAATGCTATGCCTCAAAAAGAGACACCATAACGTGTCAACAATGCAAAAAACCAGGACACGTTGCTCATGACTGTAGATTAGGTCGATTTTGCTTCATATGTAAAATCTCAGGTCACTATACAAAAGACTGTAGAAACCTTAACAAGGTCAATGTAGTGACTGGCAGCAACACGCCAAACGCGGTAATACCTGCAAAATGCCAAATTTGCGATGAAAACGGGCATCAAGGAAAAGAATGCCCCGAGTATAAAAAACTGATGACACAAAGACAGGAAAAGGTCTATCCATCAAGCCAAAATTGGAGAGAAACAAGGCCGCAATTCAACAATTGGAGACGAGAATCCAGACCCGAGTTAACTCGTTACGAGGAACAACGAACCAATTATAATTATGCGTCAAGAGGACAAAATCCATACCAAGGACAACGAAACTACTCGAATTATCAACCACGAGAATTCAATAGATTTGGAGGACAAAGGTATAATCATACGTATCAGTCACGAGAACAGAATCAAAGATATCAGATACCCGGAAACCAAGGAAGGGAAAATTCCGACAATAGAACACAGGGAAACTGGCGGGCCCTCCCCGGGAACCGCGGGGAGGTGAACACTATCCAATCCGAAGTCATGAATATGGAACTAGAAAACCCATCATCATTGAACAATCAATAAAACTGAGTGATCCCGATGTCACTCCGCGCGTGAATGTGAAAATAACTAGCGACAGTTTGGAATTATTATTAGATACAGGAGCCACACCAAATTTACTGAAGTTAAAGTATATAGATCCCAACATTTTTGTTAATACTAATGTAGTTTTAAAGTTAAGTGGTATCACCTCAGAAAATGTTTACACGCTGGGAGTAATAAAAATTAATTTGATGGGGTGTGAAACTAACTTTCACATTGTACCCGATGATTTTGTTATTGCTCAAGGAGGCTTATTAGGCTCCAAATTTTTTGACGAATACAAAGCAAAGATCGACTATGATCAGAAGTGCTTAATAATTAATGACAAGAAATTTCGTTTTTCCCAGCCTGACATTGTTCACATTAACGCAAGAGAAAGGAAGGTTGTTCGAGTGAGAATTGAAAAAACTATTTTGAACCAAGGATATATACCTCGATTTGATTTTAATAGTAAATTATTTATCGGTGAAGCTGTGGTCGAGAATCATAATGGTTATGTATACCTTCCATTATACAATTTGAGTGAAGAAAATCATTCTGTCACAT
Source organism: Elgonia sp. ZL-2020 (assembly GCA_022817485.1). Classification (NCBI taxonomy): domain Eukaryota; kingdom Metazoa; phylum Arthropoda; class Insecta; order Hymenoptera; family Scelionidae; genus Elgonia; species Elgonia sp. ZL-2020. Next base: position 6,166 of record JABFPH010000052.1, on the reverse strand, counting down.
TGCCAAAATTTAGCTTGCATGAAATTGAATTTACCAATGGAAATGACAGTATGACAATTCCTACCAAAGTGATCACCGAGAATCGTGAAAAGATTGATAATCGTGTCGAATCAATACTCAATTTAATGGACTTAAAGCATTTGTCCTTCGACGAAATAAAGGAAGTAAAATATCTGGTACAACAAAGTCAAAACCAATTCCACCTACCAGGAGATATCCTCACATCAACAAACGAAATATTCCATGAAATCAACACCACAGATGACAGACCCATTAACGTGAAACAATATCGCTTCCCACCCATCCTGAAAGAGGAATTGCAGCGACAAGTAAAAGATTTGTACGACAATGGGATTATTAAAGATTCCAAATCTCCATACAACAGCCCAATATGGATTGTACCTAAAAAGGCTGATAGTAACGGTAATAAGCGATGGAGATTGGTTTTAGACTTCAGGAAATTAAATGAAAAGACGATAGGCGATTCCTATCCAATTCCAAATATAAAAGACATTTTTGACAAACTCGGTGGCACAAAATATTTTAGTGTCTTTGATTTAGCGTCAGGCTTTCATCAAATTCAGATGAACCCAAAGGACATGCACAAGACCGCATTTTCAACACCACACGGTCATTACGAATTTCAACGGATGCCATTCGGACTGAAAAATGCGCCATCTACTTTTCAAAGATTGATGGATGTCGTATTATCTGGTCTACAAGACTCAGAACTTTTTGTTTACATGGATGATATTGTAATATATGCAAAAAATAGAGCAGAACATCGGGAAAAATATTTGAAAATGATCGAAAGATTACAGAAAGCAAATTTAAAATTACAATCTGACAAGTGTTCGTTCTTACGGCGAGAAGTTCTTTATTTAGGACATATAATTGCAGAAGATGGAATAAGACCCAATCCAGATAAGGTTAAATCTATTATGGAATTCCCTAAGCCGCGTAAGGTTGTACATATACAAGAATTTTTAGGAATGGCAGGTTATTACCGCTCTTTTATTGATAAATATTCCAATCTTTCAAAACCATTAACCAAACTTTTAGAAAAGGACAGAGAATTTATTTGGGGGGAAGAACAGCAAAAAGCCTTTGATACACTTAAGCAAAAACTCTGTGAAGCGCCTGTTTTACAGTTTCCCGATTTCGAAAAACCATTCATACTCACTACAGATGCGTCAAACATAGCGATTGGTGGTATACTTAGCCAGGGGACAATTGGTAAGGATAGACCTATATCCTATATCTCTAGATCTCTAAACCCAGCTGAGCGCAATTACAGCACTTATGAAAAAGAGGCGTTAGCCATCTTATTCTGTGTCCACCAGTTCAGGCCATATTTATATGGGCGAAAATTCACTGTCGTCTCTGACCATAAACCCTTGTGCTGGATGCGCACCGCCAAGGACCCAACGTCAAGATTGACTAGATGGAGACTTAAACTGGAGGAATATGACTTCGAAGTCGTGTACAAAGCAGGTAAGAAGAACGTCAATGCTGATGCTCTATCCCGCAACCCGGTTGACAGGGATAGCCTGGATAAAGAGAAGGAAAAAGATGTTCCAATAAGAGTGAATGTCATACGGGGTGAACCGCGAAAGTCCAGCCGCACGCCTAAGTTAACGTCTTTAGGAGAACAATACAGAGAAAATATTGAGAAACAGAAGATTGAAGATAAGAAGAAGAAAAAGAAACTGAGTATGACTTCTCCCCGCAAAAGGGATGAAGATGAAAGTGTACTTTCTCCCCGCAAAAGGGACGAAGATGGAAGTATGACTTTTCCCCGCAAAAGGGATAAAAATGAAAGTAAAAGGGATAAAGTTGAAAACGATAATGATAATTTAAATGAAGATAAAAACGAAGATGAAAATGAAGATGGAAGTATGACTTTTCCCCGCAAAAGGGATAAAAATGAAATTAGAAAGGATAACGTTAACAAGAATGAAAACGAAAATGATAATGATAATTTAAATGAAGATATAAATGGAGATGAAAACGAAAAGGAAAATGAAGATGAAAATAAAATTAAAGATAAAAGCGAAGATAAAAGTGAAAAGGAAAATAAAGATAAAGATAAAGATGAAAATAAAGAAAAAAATGAAAATGAAGATGAAAATGAAAATGTAAATGAAGGTGAAAGCGAAAATGAGAGGCAACAAAGTGAAAAAGACGTTAATTCAGAAGACGAAAATGAGGAAGAGGAATTTTCTCATATACGAACTATCTCAGAAAACATAAATGAAAGTAGAGACCCTTTGTATTTTCAGAAAGACAACTTGGTTTATTTTGTTACCACGGAAGGAAAGCCCATCGACAAACAAGGAGAAGAAAGTCTCAGGAAAAAGGAAATAAGCTCTTTTGGTAAAATGTTTTTAGGCGAATTTAGGAGTAAAAAGAAAGGTACAAAATTTCATTGCGGTTTATGTATCAAAAACGAAGGCGAAGAAATTAATAATGAAGAGACACAGAAAATTATCAAAAAGGTCTTATATGGTTTGAACAAATTCATCAAGAAGGAGAATCTGACAACTATTTCTATGAGCAAAATTAAAGAAGTATCATGGATGATGATACAAGAGAACTTGCAAAAAATCTTTAGGAAATCCAGTTGTAAAATAACAGTGTGTACCGGTTTAGTATCTCAACCATCGTTGAATGAAAGGTATGACATTATCGAAGAATGCCACAGTAGTTTAATCGGAGGGCACAAGGGCATCACCAAAACATATAATCGTGTGAGGCAAAATTATTTTTGGGATAATATGAAATCAGATATTGAAGGTTTTATTAACCATTGTCTATCATGTAACCTTAAGAAATTAACCAGAAACAGTGTTAAACAACCCATGGCTATAACAGATACACCTGGGTATGCGTTTGAAAAGATATCAATGGACATCGTTGGTCCATTACCTGTTACCGCACAAGGCAATCGGTTCATTTTGACTATTCAAGATTTGCTTACGAAATATTGTGTGGCAATAGCTATTCCAGACGCAACCGCATCCACAACAGCAGAATCTTTGATAAATCATTTCATTTGTATATTTGGTTGTCCAAAAGCTATTCTTACGGATCAAGGTAGAAACTTTGTCAGTAAATTGATGAAACAAGTTTCACAAATTCTAAAAATTAAACAGTTGCAGACAACTGCATTCCACCCCCAGTCTAACGGCTCAATTGAAAGATTTCATCATGTTATGGTAGAATATTTAAAACATTATATTGAGGATAATACCGAATGGGACAAGTGGTTACAACTATGTTTATTTAGTTATAATACTAGTGTCCATGAAGCCCTGCGAAGAACGCCTCATGAACTTATTTTTGGTAGGGTAGCGACATTACCATCACACTTGCCGTTAGCCAAGTGTGAACAACTAGACACTTATGACGATTATCTGATAAGATTAATGTCGAAATTACATAACTTACAAACCGAAGCACGAAAAAATTTGATTAATGCAAAAGAAAGGTCGAAAGCTTATTATGATAGAAAGATAAATCCTAGAGAGTTTTCCATTGGCAATTTGGTATTTTTGAAAACAGGATTGAAACAAGGAAAATTTGGCGATCATTACAGTGGACCTTATCGAGTCACTGATGTCTTCGATCAAAAAAGTATAGATATATTAATTAAAAATAAGATTAGAACCGTATCCGCTGATAGATTAAAACATTCTAATATAGTTGACGATGATATTTTAGAATAATCTAATAATTATAAGGATATTTTAATGTTGTGTTGTTTCAGAAAAGATCAACATGTTACTAATACTATTCCTTTTTATCCTCAAACTAACCTCTGCCCTAATTGGTTACGATTGTGCTACTGGTAATTCTAATATTACTGTCATATCATTAAAGGATGTAGGAAACTGTGACTTGCCCACTTTAAATGTTCAAACTGAGGAAGTAAATGTACAACTGTTACAATTATCAAACTTTAAATCTGCCCACGTTATCCAATGTAGAATCGAAGTTCGCCGACAAGTATTCCATTGTGGGATGTGGTCGCATATTAGTGCAGTTAGTAAAGGTCTTGCTGAATATATGATTGAGTTGGACAAGACTCAATGCTCTCGATTGCAAGAATCAGGCTATTTCGCAATAGGTAACAGGGCGATAGACGGCCTTCGACGAAATAGTACTGAAACTCGCAATATACTTTTAGCAGGTCGACTCGAAGCAGACGGCACTTGTAGTGGCGTGCCATATTCAGATTCTTTTCAATCGTATGATAAAGATGTAATCGTCGAAGCAACCGTTAAGGTAACTCTTAGAGACTATCCTGCGACTGTCAATTTAGAAAACAATAGGATACATTTAACAAATGGAATAAACTGCGAATTTAGTCAGGGCGAATGTTCAGATTTCGAGGGAGGACAAATGTTCTGGGATCGGTTTCCACAAGATCCTTGTGATTTTAACAAATATGTTGTTCTGTATGAAGGTCCTGCGGATAAAGGAAAGGTTACTACGCAGTCTTCGTCCGAACTAATATATACTGTTCGAACGCAAGACTTAACCTTTGCAGTAACCGAACAAAAATCCTTCATGCGATGTGGATATAAATTAATTCAGACTGAACACCCCAAACTTTTTGTTCTCGAAGGAAACAAAGGAAATTACTTTTCCTCCGTGAAAATCACGCATTCGTACGAAATGGACATGTTCACCTATGTAAATTCAAAATTCGTTTATGTAGAGAAACACCTCCGGCAGCAATTGAACGACTTGTATAAAGATGTTGTCTTGCAAAGATGCCTGTTGGAACAAAACGTTTTGCGCAATTCATTGAGTTTAGCTACGTTAATGCCCGACCAATTTGCTTACGACTTTATGAAAAAACCAGGTTACATGGCAACCGTGAGTGGGGAAGCCCTTTACATAATTAAATGTATTCCAGTTGTTGTAAAATTCCGAAAAACTAATGAGTGTTACCAAGAATTACCGGTTACCAAAAATGATGACGAGGAATATTTCCTGACGTCTAGGACTAGGGTCCTCAAGAAAAACGGGATTCAAATAAATTGCAATTCAATTTTACCCCCCCTCTATGAGATCGATGGGAGTTGGTACAAACTACTTCCTTCAGCTACTGAGACCAAAAATCCTCATCAAATGCAACCCAATAATCAGCCGCTCTGGGAATATAAATCTATTGGCAACTTAGCCACTAGTGGAATATATTCTTCGGAAGACTTAGAAATGTTGCGTGATGACGTCATGTTTCCTTCAAATCGGCCAGCAATCTTGAACATTTTAGCACGAAAAGTCACAGGATTAAATACTAACACTAATTCTATATCCTTAAACGGTTTATTAGACATAAACACAGTAGAAAATTATGTTAATGATAGATGGAATTCATTTTGGCAAGGTTATGCGAAATATGGCATGTATAGTGCAGGAGTTATTATGACCATTATTTTATACCAGCTAACCAAAACAATCGTAACCACCATCCTGAATATGATATCCCTTCATTCAACTTTCGGATGGTCGGCGGAAGTGCTCAGCGCTTGCTGTACCGGACTTACAAACTGGAGGCTTCATCAACAATACCGTCAAAATTTCAAGCGATGGGATGAAGAAAGTCCTGAGGTGGTAACTGAAGAAAGAGAATTGATGGTTCAAGCAAAAGAAAACGTTCCAAATGAAACGACAAAATCAAAAGTCAATTATCTTTCGTAAAATTAACATTCAAGTGCCACTAATACAATAAAATCATGAAAATTAAAATAAAATTCTAATTAACGGTTATTAATGTAGGTTTAAGTAAAAACATAGTAAAATCATCTTAATTAAAACAATTAACACGTATACAAAATAATATCTTCTATAATTTTTAAACAGAATAAATTTGATAAAATTAGTTGGTTCAATATTAATTCATAAAATAAAATGAAAAAAAAAAAAAAAAAAAAAAAAAAAAAAAAAAAAAAAAAAAAAAAAAAAAAAAAAAAAAAAAAAAAAAAAAAAAAAAAAAAAAAAAAAAAAAAAAAAAAAAAAAAAAAAAAAATAATAAAAAAAATAATAAAAAAAAAAAAAAAAAAAAAAAAAAAAAAAAAAAAATATATAAAAAAAAAATATAAAAAAAAAAAAAAAAAAAAAAAAAAAAAAAAAAGAAAAAAAAAAAACAATGACC
>JABFPH010000051.1:0-13690 GCA_022817485.1 Elgonia sp. ZL-2020 | reverse complement strand
TTTTTATCTAAAAATATAATTAATTTTGTATTTTTTATTTATTTATATATATATTTTGTTTACTTTTATATATAAATATATACATATATACATATATATATATATATATTTGTCTAATGGAAGTTTCGGGACCAAATTTTCTACTGCTTTCTAAACTATATTTTTATAAGTAAAATATCCATATTTATAATAAGAAACCATTTATTTGCAATTCAGTGAAGAATACTGTGGAATGTCCCCGAAAGCTTTTGTCCCTGAAAATTACTTGTCTCCAAAAACGCATGTCTCTGATAGCACCATGTCCCTGAAATTCACATATTTATTATATATTTGCTTATAGAAGCCTTAAATATTTATATTCCCGATATCATGTATTCTTGAAACCGTATGTCCCTGAAAGCACAATGTCCCCATAAACTATAGTTTTTATTAATTATATTTCTAAAATCATGGGTTCTAAAATCACATGTCTCTAAAAACGCAAGGTCCCTAAAAACCACGTATTTCTTAAATATTTGTCCCCGAAATTACGAGTTTCAAAATAGCAGGTCTCTGAAAATGCCATGTCCTCAAAAACAAAGTACAAAGAAACCAGATTATTAATTCGAGCTAATTTTTACATACAAATTACTTTCTTTTTTTAATTAACTGAACAAACCAATGATCAAACTCCGTGTACTAAGTTACGCCAATTTGTAAATTAAAACATTGTTACTTATGATAGTATATTATCCGCGAGGGCGCCATCGGCGCCCGAGGTTTACACGTCATTGTGTCATGCGGGAGCGGGACGAAAGTGAAAATTTCGTCCTAGAGACTCAAAGTAGCTTGAGATCATAGACCTAGAGCGATTTTGCATCCTGCGGAGACGGATAATTTCATTATTGTCCGGTCCTTAGTTGCACAAAATAATTATTTTACTATAAATTCTGAGAGATTAATATACGAGACCTATTTAACACTAGAACGCCCGACTACATCAATTTGATGTTTTCCGTTCTTTTATACTTCGTCATTTCCGTAAATGACTATATTACTAAAAATCCTTTGGTGACTTTTAATGATTTTTTATGCTCTTTCGAATAGCGGTGGAATAAAAACAAAAAGTAAATTTTATTAACAAATAATTAACAATATACCTAAAACGCCCAATACATCAAATTGATGTATTGGTGCACAAAACATATACAAAACATATATATTTTGTATTAACAAATTATTATTATTTAGAATTTGAATTGAGCGCCAAAAACTTTAAAACAAAAGAATAAAAAACGTATCACACGTTTGAACTACCATCGGTAGTTCAAACGTGAATGTACTACCTGGACGATGTATAAATGCGCAAATTGTTGTGCATGAGTCTACTGTTTCTTATTATTATTTATCACAAAAATCATTAAAAGTTTATGTTTTGTTATTAGAGATTAAAAGATTATTTTAAAGAATCAATAAATATAACTTTCCGACTTACAGTGAACGAAAAAACATTTATTTATCCCACAAACTTGCGTAAACATCAATTTGATGTAGTCGGGCGTTCTAAGTATATGAAAAGTTCGGGCGTTCTACACGCAAAACATTGGACATCACTGAGTAATGTCCAGCACATCTCTGAGTAATGTCGAGTAGGACAGAAAATTGTAACCTCTAAAGATGAATAAAGATAGTTGAAGAAGTTGAGACAGTTTTTCTATCTTTGTTTACTTTTAAAGGTTACATATTTCTGTCCTATTCGAAATTAGTCACAGATGTTCTGGACATTACTCAGTAATGTCCTATGTTTTGCGTGTAGTGTTAACTCCAATTCTTTCTATTAAACTTCCCTCAGAGAGACTTATCGAGAATGATGTAGAAGAAAATGATCTTGGTTACTATTAATACATTTAACTACTATTATTATGAATACGTTTTAGGACTATTTTTACTTCTTTTACTATGTTGATTTTTTTAATTAGTATTTAATTGATTTAATTAAAATAAAATGTTTAAAGTAAATAACTTTCGCTAACTAAAGTTTATAAATGTTGGTTCCAGGGACATTGCCCTGAAAGCGATACCTGCATAAAAATAAGTATCTAATAAATAATACGTTATAAACTGATTCTTGTTAACTAGTTTTTGATTGATAATATAATTATAATAAAATTTAAATTACATTGTGTCATTTAATAAACGAACAATGAAAAAATTACTGTTAGACATATCATAGATCCAATTTTTATATATAAAATTACATTTTTTATAAAATTTAGGCTAGGCGAACAAACGCACAATTAAGCCAGCTTATGTGATGCGAAAACGGGACGAAATGAGACCTTTTTTTTCTAGGGATGCAAAGAACCTTGAAGGCATTGTCCCAGAGCGATTTTGTGTCCCGGGGAGACAATTAGTTCCACTTTTGTCAGCACCCTAATGGCACAAATTAATGTTTGTACTATAAATTCTGAGTCATTCATATACGATACCTATTTAAATCCAACTCTACCTGATACACTTCTCTCACAGAGACTCATTGCGAATGATGTAAAAGAAAATGATCTTGGTTACTATTAATACGTTTAAATACTATTATTATTACAATGTTTCACTATACTTTTTAATTCTTTTACTATTTTTTATTTTGTTATTTTTTAATTATTATTTATTTAATTTAATTAAAATTAAATGTTTATAATCAATAATTTTCGCTAATTAAAGTTTATAAATAATGGTTTCAGGGACATTGTCCCCGAATGCGATACCTATATAATAAAAGGACCTAATACATTATACACTAATTTCTGTTATTTTATTTCTCATTGATAATATAATTATGATAAAATTTAAATTACATTGTGTCATTTAATAATTGAGCAATGATAAAATTACTGTTTAGTAATTTTCGGGAGCAGGACGAAAGTGTAACATTCATCCTAGGGAATCAGAGTAGGTTGAGATCGTAGCACTAGAGCATCCCGCGGAGCCGATTAGTTTCATCTTGGTCCGTTCCATAGTTGTACAAAATAATTTTTTTTACTATAAATTCTCAGTCATTTATAAAGGATATCTATTTAACTACAACACTATCTGATACACTTCAATCAGAGAGACCTATCTAGAATGTGAAAGAAAATTATCTTGGAATCTATGAATAAGTTTAAATATTATTATTATTATTATATTTTAATCTCCTTTTACTTCTTTTACTATATTCATTTTTTTTAAAATATGAAATAATTAATTTAATTAAAATTAAATGTTTAAGATTTATATAAAATAAATTTTACTAGTCAAAAAAATTAGAAAAATTCATCAATAAATTTTACGAAATGAAGTTTATAAATGGTAGTTTCAGGGACATTGTCCCTGATTGTGATACCTATATGAAAAAAAGAATCTACTAAATAATACAATATAAATTAATTCTTATTATAATTTTTTTGATTGATAATATAATTATGGCAAAATTTAAACCACATTGTATCATTTACGAATTGATCGATGAGAAAAGTACTATTTGAAAAATCATAGATCCAATTTTTATTAACTGTTATTCAAACATGATAAAGAAAACTGTCCAAATTTTGAACAAATTTTATTGTTTTACACTTTTTATATTCTGATATTGTAAATAATTGTTAACTTATTTGTCCGCGTAATGTTATATGTAAGATAATTCGTCTGTAATTTATTCTTTGAAATGACGAAACGAAAAATTTTAATAACAAGGATATTTCAAGTTGACAGTTATATTATTTTTAAGGTTTGATAATGAACTGAAATAAGTTCAAAACGTTCCTAACAATAAAGATTTAAACAACATCTTTTAGTCTGTTTTTGAAGAAATTAAATTCCTTATCATTAATATAATTAAGATTAATTTTTTGAAATTTAAGTACTTCAAGTAGAACTTCATTTTATATAAAAAAAATTAATACTTTGAAAATAAAACATTGAGAACATCTAATCAGTCTTGTTTTCTAACGTCATAAGCTGTTATTATCGAAAGTTATCAAAAATAATTATAACTATTTATTAAATAACAAAAATTCTAATTTATGTTTCAACTTTAATTCCTATGTCCTAAGTTCACCAAAACTTTTCTTATATTTTATTGTTTCTAAGGACATTTCTGTTATCAAATGTTATTTTCCAGAAATTGGTCCCTAGAAACTGTTACGGTTGTTTTAAGAATGGAAATTTTAAATAGTCCGAATTATAAGTCTTATAATTCGGAATAAAAAAACAAACATATTATTCATATCTCATGAAAATTCAATTTGAAAAAAAATTGAATTAGCTGGTCAATTATACGAGTAATTTTAATTTTGAGATAATATATCTTTAACTGACTTTATATTAGCTATAAGCAAAATCAGAATGAATTAATCAGATCTATGATGTTTCAATACGCCATCTAGAGGCCTATTACATTACTAACTTCATCATGTTCCTAAAGTAGGATTATTTAGCAGATTGTGCACTGAAAAATTATAATCCAAGATTGGAAGTTTAAGTTACTATAATGTTTTGCTCCCTAATTTCAGGGAGTAAAACACGACATTACATGCATGTGTGAATAAAAACTTAATAAATATAATGCATTGTAATTATTAATATGTTTTAATACTTTGATTAACTTTTTTACTACTTTGTTATTTTATAGGAATTATTTATTTAATTTAAATAAAATTAAATTTTTGAAATTTTATTACTGCCAGTAGAAATTTACTACTCAAAAAAAATTAGAAAAAGTCATCAATAACTCTTTTTTACTTAAGTTTATAAACGGTAGTTTCAGGGACATTGTCCCCAAATGCGAACGATATATAAAAAATATATATAATAAATAATACACATTAATGTAATTCTTGGTTTTAATTATTTTTAATTGATAGAATAATTATATTAATAACTACATTTTTTTAATTATGCATATAAACAAAAAACCAAACCTACTAATCATTAAGATTTTTTTACTACATTGTTTTTTCTTAATTTTTATTTATTCAATATAATTGAGATGACAAAATTCAATTTGAAAAAAAATGGAATTAGCTGGTCAATTATAGGAGTAATTTTAATTTTGAGATAATATAAATTTAACTGACTTTATGTTAGCTATAAGCAAAATCAGAATGTATTAATCAGATCTATGATGTGTCAATACGCAATCTAGAGGCCTATTACATTACTAACTTCATCATGTTCCTATAGTAACATTATTTAGCAGATTTTGCACTGAAAAATTGTAATTCAAGATTGGAAGTTACAGTTACTATAATGTTTTGCTCCCTAATTTCAGGGAGTAAAACACGACATTACGTGCACGTGTGAAAAAAAATTAATAAATATAATGCATTGTAATTATTAATATGTTTTAATACTTTGATTAACTATTTTACTACTTTGTTATTAAATAGGAAATATTTATTCAATTTGAATAAAATTAAATTATTGAAATTTAAGTACTGCCAATAGAAATGTACTAATCAAAAAAATTAGAAAAATTCTTAAATAACTCTTTCTTACTTAAATTAATAAACGGTAGTTTCAGGGACATTGTCCCCAAATGCGAACACTATATAAAAAATATATATAATAAATAATACACATTAATGTAATTCTTGGTAATAAATATTTTTAATTGATACAATAATTATATTAATAAATATTTTTTTTTAAAATATGCAAATAAACAAAAAACCAAGCCTACTAATCATTAAACTTTTTTTACTACATTGTTTTTCTTAATTTTTATTTATTAAATATAATTGAGATGAGAAAATTCAATTTGAAAAAAAATTGAATTAGCTGGTCAATTATACGAGTAATTTTAATTTTGAGATAATATATCTTTAACTGACTTTATATTAGCTATAAGCAAAATCAGAATGAATTAATCAGATCTATGATGTTTCATTACGCCATCTAGAGGCATCTTACATTACTAACTTCATCATGTTCCTAAAGTAAGTTTAATTAGCAGAGTCTGCAGTGAAAAATTGTAATTCAAGATTGGAAGTTAAAGTTACTATAATGTTTTGCAACCTAATTTCTGGGAGTAAAACGCGACATTATGTGCACGTGTGACAAAAAAATTAATAAATATAATGCATTGTAATTATTAATATGTTTTAATACTCTGTATAACTTTTTTACTACTTTGTTATTTTATAGGAATTATTTATGTAATTTGAATAAAATTAAATTTTTGAAATTTAAGTACTGCCAGTAGAAATTTACTAATCAATAAAATTAGAAAAATTCATCAATAACTCTTGTTTACTTAAGTTTATAAACTGTAGTTTCAGGGACATTGTCCCCACTTGCGAACATTGTATAAAAAATATATATAATAAATAATACACATTATACTAATTCTTGGTTATAATTATTTTTAATTGATAGAATAATTATATTAAAAATATTATTTATTTTATAATTATGCAAACAAACAAAAAACCAAACCTGCTAATCATTATACTTTTTTTACTACATTGTTTTTTCTTAATTTTTATTTATTCAATATAATTGAGATTAATTCTTTGAAAGTTAAGAACTTCAATTAGAACTGCATTTTATATAAAAAAAACTTTATTCTTTGAAAATAAAACATTGAGAATTTCTAATCAGTCTTGTTTTCTAACATCATAAGTTGTTACTATCGAAAGTTATCAAAAATAATTATAACTATTTAATAAATAACGAAAAGTTTAATTTATATTTCAACTCTTATTCCTATGTCATAAGTTCGCCGGAATTTTTCTTATATTTTATTGTTTCTAAAGACTTTTCTGTTATAAAATGTTATTTTCCATATCTTGTTCCCTAGAAACTGTTCCGGTAGTTTTATTAATGGAAATTTGAAATAGTATTATAAGTCTTATAAGTGCAAATATGTAATTAGTTTTTAATTCATTGTATAAATGAAAAACAACAGTAAATTTATATCTCATGATAACTTAATTTTCAAAAACTGGAATTAGCTGATTATTTATTTGTGTAGCAGATATAATTTTAAAAAACTAACTTTATGTTAGGTATAAGGAAAATGAATATAAATTGTTAGGATCTATGATGTTTCAATACGCCATCTGGTGGTCTACTATATTATTAACTTCATCATATACTTCCAAAAGTAATTTAAATTAGTAGAGTATGCAGTAAAAAATTGCGAGTTAAGATTCAATGTTAACGCCACTTGAATGTTTCATGTGTTTTTAAGACCAAATATTATATTTTATTTTTTATTTTGTTTTCTTAAAAAGAAAAGAGCAATTTAGGAATGTGAAATTTTTGCATTAATATTGCGGAATGTTCATTCATGTCATTTTTATTTATAAATAGAAATGATTTATATATATCTGTCTCGCTAAAATTCGAAAAAAAATTTTTATGATTTTATGTTAATTTTTAAACACAAATTTTATGATACCATTATATAATCAACAATTTTTCAATTAACTATCAATTTTTATTTTAACAATTTTAGATAAAATTTATATCAAATCTGATACCAGTTAGTGTATAAATTTATTAATATAAAGATATTAACAAATATTTTTAATTTTTAATTTTTTTTTTTTTATTTTTGTCTTTGATATTGACATTTTTTCACTTGAAAGCAAATTATGATACATAGTTATCTGTCTCGCAAAATTAAAAATAAAAAATTTTAAAAATTTATATCAATTTTCAAGAATTGTAAGTTTAACAAAAGATTTTAAGGCTTGGATTACACCAGTAAATTTTTTAAAATCACTTTTATTACATTATGACGTCAAAAACGAAATGAATGCAACGATTAGACCGAAATTCTAATGAGGAATATTTTTCAAATTGTGAATTTTTGTATAGCACAGTGCGCGTACTGAATGTTCCAGAACAAAATAATTTGATTTCTAAAATAGTATCTTCGAGATGATGACCCACAATGTCATTAAGAAAATACTGAAGTATGAAGTTAATTTCATACAATCAAATTATACAATTCAAAATAGAAAAAACTGCAAAAGTAAGCTTGAGAGAATAATGAAAAAAATTTTATAATACCTTTAATCCAGCCTGACAATTGTTTAGCGCTTTTGTGTGCAATTCTAAAGTTTTTTCGTTTAAAACCTTCTGATTTGCAGCCATATTTTTTATCCTGCAAACAGGAAATTAATATTAATATATTGAATTAAAAAAAAAAAAAATTGTTATACTATATGTATATAATATGTTTATGAAATATAAAAATCATAATTTCGCAATTTATGCATATTTTCAATATATTTGTTTATACTAAATATAAATATTAATAATTTTTTATGTTTTTATATTAATTCAAGATTATATATAGAGTAGATTATTCATATATTTTATTTGCGGTATAACTGAACATTTGAATTGTAAATGGTGTCCTTTATTCGTTAATTTAAACCTGGGAGCTTTTGGTACTCGTAAAGGCAAAGCTCTTCTGCCCGGAGCACAATGAAAGTAATGAGAGAATAACGCGGTATTATTGCTGAATCTATCTTATTTTATTCTATGCGATAAACAAAGATAAAACATTACTTTCATTGGTTATGCGCATGCAAGATGCGTTCCGAAATTCATGTTATCATTTATTTCGGAACGCATCGTGCCTGCGTAGAGCTTTACACAAATTGCACAGACGAAGCATTCAAGGTTACATTTAACGGTTAAACGATACGATTCAAATTTCAAATGCTCAGTTCTAACGTAAGTGAAATATGTATGTAAAAATCCACTTTATTTATAACTTGAATAAATATAAAAGTGTAAAAAATTATATTCATATTTAAATTTATAATTATTAAATATATATTTTGAAATTATTGAAAATTTGAAAAGTTCTGATTTTTGCACTATTTATATTTCATAAATATATTCATAAAGTATAATATATTTTCGTTTTTGAACATTCAATATATTAATATTATTTGCTTTTGCAGGTTAGAAAAGACCGAGCCAAAATGACTGCAAGACAGAAGGCTATAAACGAAAAGACCCTCGAATTGCACACGAAAGTGTTAAACAATTGTCAGACAGGCTTAAAGGTATTATATAATTTGTTCATTATTGTAAATTTAATTTTATCTGGTTTTTGTAGCTCTAAAGAGAGAATTATAAATTTTAAATAATTTTTATTGAAAAAATCAAATTAATTCGTTTGAAACTTACTTTTGTACTTTTTTATAATCAGTAAACAGAAAAAATGAAACATTTGTTAGTTTAATTTAATTTAATATTTTATTTACTCATATTTGAAATGTACTGAGAAAATTGAAAACGGCAGAACCAGTCATCGTAAACGTTTGACGCTTCATTCATCTTGGATAAAAAGTTCAATTTGTCATAAAATGCCCAATTAAGCTTACCTAATATTGTTTTATTTTATATTGTAAGATGTTTTTAACGAGGTTCATTACATTTTTGAAAACCCTGTAAGTATATTTGTCCATTAGAATGGACAAATACAATTTTTAAAATTTTGTAAGTTCAAATAAAAATATTTCAGCAAAATTTTGAAACAAACTTTGTTTATAAAAATGACAATAAAAAAAACTCAAAGTCAACTTGATATTTATATAAGTGAACAAATTATTGCAAAAAAAAAATTATTCAAAAACAGCTTATTTTTAACATTCTTAAGTAATTTTTTTTTAACAAAAATTGATTTTTCAAACTCATATAGAAAAAAAATTAACTCAAATTGTTAACATAAGTTATTACACAAAAAAATATCATTTTTTCAGTTTATATTTATTTTTATCCGTACCTCTTTTGTATAATTTGTCGCAATATTATGTAATGATTATCAGAAATATACAATTAACATAATTATAAAATAAAAAACTATCTTAAATAATTCTCTAATCTATAAATAAATTTTATTCACACTTTAGATCAAAGTTTATTCCAATGGCAAAGGACGGGGCATAATAACTACTAAACAGTTTAAACTCAACGAATTCGTAGCGGTATACAGTGGCGATTTGATCGACAAGTCAGAAGGAGAGAAACGGGAAAAAATATACTCTAGTGATCATTATAAGGGTTGCTACATGTACTGGTTTAAATATAAACAAAAACAATATTGGTATGTATAAATACAAAAAAAGAAAAATAGTAATTATAAAAGAACTCAAAAAAATTGTTGTTGTAATAACGATTTTAACAAAAAGATTTTCTCTGTTTCACAAAAGGAATATCCACTGCTTAAGTCATTATTAAAGTCATAGAAATATATGATAATTTAGTAAACTTAATAAAGTTAAAAAATCAATCACAGTATAGATCATATATTTTTATTTTAAAATATATAAAATACTGTAATTAAATTTATTTTAAAAGCTCTAATTGTGAAAATTAATATTTTTGATTCAAACTCACGTTTCATGGAGAGAGAAATTATATAAATTATGATAAATGCATGAGTTAACGTAATAAATATTCATTAAATCAATGGCCATCCAAGATAGTCCGAATACAACAACCACCTCCTAGATAAAGACAACATCAGAGCCAGAGGTTGCTGTTCCTGAAGCTGGTGACGATAGATGTTTGTTTGTTTTGTAATGCCTTTTGAAATAAACGCTGTTAAGCTCGCAATATCATCATGCTAAAATTTCATGTAAAAATTAAGATTAAAAAAAGTTATTTTTAAATAACAAGAAGATAAATAAAACAAATAAATGAAATAAAAAAAATAAAGATCGCGTACTCAGTTATGAAAAAGGCAAGATAATTCGAGCACGGTTGTGTAAAAGAAAAAAGAAAAAAAAATCAGTAGTACCTGTAAATAGCAAAGTGTGAAGATATTATATGAAATAAATTAGGTTCCTCTGTTTATTGTTTCTGAGATTGTAAATAATTTATTAAATTATAAGTCACGCACGCAAAAAAAAAAATTATTAACCACTATTTACAGTGTTAGTTGAAAAGCGAGGAAGAACTGTTTTGAAAAGATAAAAGTAACATTGATAAAAAAAAAAAAAATATTCATTTAGAAAAACATTGTAAGAAAAGCATATAGTATATATTGTACTTTCAGAAAAATGAAAATATTTTGTATTGTATTATAAATTTTATTGTAAAATACGACCGTATCAATATGGTAACTAAATTTATCCAATAAGATAGCTGCTTTCAATAATCAAAAGTTGTTACATTTCTCTGCGTGGAGATGCAAGAGGAACAAATAAAATGAAAAACATAAAAATAAATAAAAATATAGTATAATACGCTATGAAAGTTTCTCAAAATAATTAAATTTTATATCATCTATATACTCAATTAAAAGTGAGGAAAAATAAATTAAATTTTGCAAGTTATCAAATATTTTATATTAAATATAAATGGAACTTTTATATATATATATATATATATATTAATTTTTTATTTATAGATTTAATTAAAATGATATTCTAGTAAGTAATTTTATTAAAAATTAGAAAAATAGTGAACGTTACTTTAGAAACATATTGAATTTTAATAATTAATCTAACTTCATAATAATGAATTACTATAAGTGTTTTTCATCCTAGATTCAAACTAGCCAACTAAAGAGTTCATTATATATATATTTTACCTTAACTTGTAACTACTTTTAATTAGCATAAAAATCTAACAAGAAAGGTGTAAAAAATAATATTGAATATTTCGTTTTATTGTAATTTGATTGTATGATATTAAATTTATGTTTCCGTATTTTCTTAATGACCTTGTGGGTTATCATCTCGAAGATTCTATTCTAGAAATCAAAATATTTTGTTCTGGAACATTCAGCACTTGTACTGTGCTATATAGAGATTCGGAATTTTAAAAATATTGCTCAATAGAATTTCGGTCTAATCGTTGAATTCATTTCATTTTTGACGTTATAATGTAATGAAAGTGAATTTGAAAAATTCAGTGGATTGATCCAAGACTTATAATTTTTTTGGTGCAACACAAATGCTATATATATATGATATCTGGCCTATTTTGTAAGTTTGAACTTATTGTGTTTGAGAATTAACATAAATTCATAAAATTTTTGTTTCTAATTTTTACGAGACAGATACCCTAACAGAACATCTCCCTAAACCGAAGATTCTCCGGAGAATCTTCTATGAAATGTCCGGAGATCTCAATAGAATCTTCGTTTTCCCTAAATTCAACGGAGATTCTACGGAGATTTTACGGGTGTGTTCTGTTCGGGTAATTATGTATAATAATCCTTTCCTTTCATGTGAAAAAATGTCAATATCAAAGACATTTTATGTTAACAAATTTATACACTAAGTGGTATGAAATTTCATATAAATTTTCTCTAAAATTTTAAAAACGAAAATTGATGATTGATTGATAAATTATTAATTATATAATGGTATCATTAAATTTGTGTTTATAATTAACATAAATTTATAAAAAAATTTTTTCAAATTTTAGCGAGAAAAATAATTATATATACAAATCATTTTTTATGTGAAAAAAATGTCATTAATGAACATTCCTCTATTTTAATGCATTATTTCACATTCCTAACTTGCTCTTTAAAAAAGATTTAAGAAAACAAAATAAAAAATAAAATATAATATTCGGTCTTGAAAACTCATGAAACATTCAAGTGGTGTTAACTTTTAATCTTAAATCGCAATTTCTTCCTGCATACTCTACTAATTTAAATTACTTTTGGAATTATTTGATGAAGTTAACAATAAAATAGACCACCAGATGGCGTATTGAAACATCCTAGATCCTAATAATTCATTTCCATTTTCCTTATACTTAACATAAAGTTAGTATTTTAAAATTATATCTGCTACACTAATAAATAATCAGCTAATTCTATTTTTTAAAAATTAAGTTATTATCAGATATGAATTCAATGTTGTTTTTCATTTATACAATGAATAAAAAAATAATTTCATATTTGCACTTATAAAACTTATAATAATATTTCAAATTTCCATTCTTAAAACTACCGTAACAGTTTCTAGGAACCAAGTTCTGGAAAATACCATTTTATAACAGAAAAGACTTTAGAAACAATAAAATATAAGCAAAATTTCGGCGAACTTAGAACATAGGAATAAAAGTTAAAATGAAGTATAAAATGAAGTACATAAATTTCAAAAAATTAATCTTAATTATATTGAATAAATGAAAATTAAAAAAAAACAATGTAGTAAAAATAGTATAATGACTAGTAGGTTTGGTTTTTTCTTTGTTTGCAAAATTTTAGAAAAAGTAATAGTTTTTAATATAATTATTCTATCAACTAAAAATAATTATAACCAAGAATTATTTTAAAGTGTATTATTTATTATATATATTTTTTATATAGTGTTCGCACTTGGGGACAATGTCCCTGAAATTACCGTTTATAAACTAAAGTAAACAAGAGGTATTGATGAATTTGTCTAATTTTTTTTGAGTAGTAAATTTCTACTGGCAGTACTTAAACTTCAAAAATTTAATTTTATTCAAATTAAATAAATAAATTTTATATAATAACAAAGTAGAAAAAAAGTTATTCAAAGTATTAAAACATATTAATAGTTACAATGCATTATATTTATTAAGTTTTTTCGTCACACGTTCACTTAATGTCGTGTTTTACTCCCTGAAATTAGGCAGCAAAACATTTTAGTAACTTATAGGAACATGATGAAATTAGTAATGTAAGATGCCTCTAGATGGCGATTAATTCATT
>JABFPH010000050.1:0-13744 GCA_022817485.1 Elgonia sp. ZL-2020 | reverse complement strand
TTACTGCATCCATTTTAGAGTGTAGGATCAATAACAAAAAATGCGCGCAGCACTGATTTTCGCAATAGAGTCAGTTTCGATTTTCATTACTACATTGTAAATGCATTTTTCGATACTGAATAATATAGCAGAGTACGTTCGTTACATATTTCTATTCGTGTACTAGTCCGACAGTTTTCAATATTTTTGCTTGAAATTTTGTACACGTGTTGAGTATAATATTTTCAACAATCGTGCGTGCATTCTCATTGAAAAATAAACATTTTTCTGGAAATTAGATATTTTTTTACGAAATGGAGCCCTATATACTATATAGTATAATTTTAATGTCTTGTACGTACGTATAATATTATATGTATAAATATAAATCGGCATTTAAATATTTTAATTTAAACGCGCGGGTACTTGAAATTTCACCGAAACATTCCCTTAAAATTTAAAATATATACATAAGCCTGACCATTCTCCAACAAATTTTGTTTTCAATTCTTAATCTTGAAACTTTTTTTAAGACTTTTTTAAATAATTTTTATATTTTTTGTATGCGTTCTTTAACGTCTATATTTAAATTTTAAAATTAAAATTTAGTGACCATTTTGTAACAGACATTCAGATGAAAGGATTAAAATGACAACAAAGGAGGTAAAGCTTTGTTTTACTCCCTTGTTGCAAAATATACTAATTTTATTCTTTACGTTTCGACCTTACTATTCGGCCTTCTTCAGAAAATCATTATTTAAAATTTTAACGTTTAAAAAATTAATTTTCCGTCATATTAAAAATGTAAAAATAAATAAATAATTTAACGGACAATGTTAAAAATATACATTATGAACTGAATTCGTTCAAGTAAAGAAAAGTACTCATATTTTTATGGCAGTGGCTAGCCGCACTAACGTGTACGTGTACACGTGGAATATTTCCGTGTACACGGAAACTGTGTCCCATCATTGACCACTGTTTCCGTGTACACGTGGAATATTCCCGTGTACACGGAGGAATATTCCCGTGTACACGGAGAATACTTTGTGTGTATGTGGATAATAATTTCGTGTACACGGAGAATACTTTTGTGTACACGGAGAATAATTCCGCGTGTACACGGAAAATACTTTGTGTGTATGTGGATAATAATTCCGTGTACACGGAGAATACTTTTACATACCTGGATAAATAATTCATCCGTGAACACAGATAATAATTTTGTGTACATGGATAATAATTTCCGTTTATTTTTTAAATATTTTGAGTATTAATAACTGAGGTAAGAGATTACAAAAGGACATTCAACCCAAAAATGTCGAATTTTCAAGAAAAAATAAAATAAAACTAAAATTTATTGCAATATTTAATAATTTGAAGTGTCCTCTTTCTTCTAGTGCAGTCAGATTTTACATAATCAAATCAATTTCACCAAAAAAGAAGTAGTTATTTTGAATTATAGATCATAACCGTAGAACAAAATAAACTTTAAATTGAATTGTCTTGTAAACTTTTTTTCCATATAATTTTTAATATTCACAATGTTCTCGGTACCGCAATTTTCATCCGATTTTAATGTGATTTTGTCATTTTGTTAATAACAGGATAAAGAACGATTTTTATTGATAGAATTTTGATATAATGTTTTTTTGCATAGTTATAAATAAACAAATTTGAAAATGATCCAAAAAGTATTGAAAAATGTCTGTTTTTTGCTTATGTTTAAGGAAAATTGACTATAAATATATTATTTAAATTCGTATTTAAATTTCGTCAATAAAAATTGTTCTTTTCTAAATACTTAACACATTGTCTCTGCATCGTCACGAATCGTCTATAGGTGAGTTTTCTGTCAATGTATTAGAATATCTTTTGTCTTATTTCAATACATAACTGTCAAATATTGCTATCACTTGTTTTTAGAACTGTTTATGTATTCATGTCGGTGTGCAGAGATAATGTGTTAATAGTTTATAAACCAAAAACGAGAAAAATCGGATTAAAATGACGGTACCGAAAACATTTCAAAGTTGGTCCTTTTTACAACATATAAATTGTTAATTAAATAAAGGATTCCGCACAAACCTTATGGGATTTGGGTTTAAAATAGTTCAAAACTAGTACAAAACTTCCCCCTTCCCCCCTTCTCTATAAAGATTAATGGAGGGCGGAGTAGTTTTTTAATTCAATTTAATCATTGTGATTATGACTAAGGTTACAAATGTTCTGATTTTGATGTTTTATGTTCGATTTTGATTTTTGATTTTTGATTTTTGATTTTTGATTTTTGATTTTTGATTTTTGATTTTTGATTTTGATTTTGATTTTGATTTGATGATGAAGATGACTTAATCCTGGACAACAGTATTATCCTGAATTGCATTATACAAATTTTAATCTTTATCTGCGGTGTACCATTTGTAGCTACACTTTGTCAGTATATATAGTAAATCTATAAAAGTATTTTTTTACTTAATTTTGTATAAAGTATATTTTATATTGAAATTTATTTAGGCTATATGAATTTTTTTTTCTTTATTACGCAACCCTTGTAGTCATTCCGTCATCTGAAACGCAATATAAAGACATAAAACAATTAAACAATTCATTATAATTGAGCAAAATTGTTGTCAAAATGTAATTTATTACAAAAAACAATTTAAGTTAGTAAAAATTCGCTTAGTTAATCGTTTTAGATTGATTTTCGAATGATAGAATATTTGAATGTACGTGTGATTCATTCGGAGATACATATGCATGTACAGGCAATATCTTTTATATGTATATAGTATAACTTAGATTATTTTCATTGTATAAGAAAAAATTGTAGATTTTTTTAAATTTTTCTATATTAACAAAAATTAAAAATGTTTTTTTTAAACGAAACTTTCATTAAAAATATATATATACAAAATTATTTTTATAACAATAACTTAGTTTAGAAAACTAATTTTTTTTTTATATTTTCGCTGTTAAAATTGAAACATATTGATAAAGTAGAATTACATTTGAAAAGTAAATATATTATTTTGTCTAAAATCTGTATGCGAATTTAAGCGTGTCTTTTCAAAGGTACACCTGTATTGTTATGACCTATTCAAAATTTTGAAGTATTTATTGTAGTATTGTATTTCAATGAATTTTTTTCTTTGGAAATTCGCTTGAACCATAATAATTAAAGGGATTAAATCTTTATTTTCTCAGGAAATTTCAAAATATTTACATTATATATGATCATAAAAATAATAAGCAGAATTGTTCCCAATTATGAAAACAACTAAACAATTTTGAATAGATTTAGTGAGTCACATTTATTAACTTCAGTTTTGTTCAGGTATAATAAGCATATTTTGACAACTATAATAGCACAAAGTTGAAAAAATAAGATTATAATGAACCAAAACAGATTATATACAAATATTCTTTTTCACTAAACCCTTAAAATATTTGTAAATGTTGAAATTGATCCCGTACACAAAAAATGATATCGTGTCCTGAAATATTTTTGCCGAACATTTTATAGACAGAGATATAAAAAATATATTATTAAAAATATAAAAAAAAATAACTCTTGTATAATCTTTTGTCTCAAATTATATATTAAACATATATAACACTTTCAAGATTTTTCAAAAATTAAAATAATAAATTTTAAGAAACTTAATTTCGATGTTGTCATCAAATAGATGATGTCATTATTTAATTGACATAAATGTAACTTTATTTTATTGTATATATACACTCAAAAAAATATCCTTTTGACAGAAAAGGGAAATACTTTTGGGATTGAAATGTAAAGGACGCCTGCGTATAAACATGGAAACAAAACAAAGATAAATGCGACATTGTTCTATCATTGTCTGTTTCTGTTATTTACATTCAGGTGTCCTTTACATCTCAATTCCAAAAGTATTTCCCTTTTCTGTCAAAAGGATATTTCTGTGAGTGTATTTAAAAGTATCACCCTGTATTGAATTTTCATTCAATTTATAACATATGTTATAAATAATTAAAAAAAAGTATTTACTTTTTTACTTCAATCACACAATTTTCAATTTTAAAATTACACAAATTTCAGAAAAAAATTGTTCTGAAAATTTGAGGTATGGTAAATATCGTTCTGAAAACGTTTTTTAAAATTAATAGAGTAAAATAATATATTATTGTTGTTCAATAAAATTTTTTTTGGCTCATTCTCACTCTTCGAAAATATATCTCTGTCTGAAAACACTATGATATGAGCCTTATTTCGGCGGTATGGTCACTACCGCGATCGCCGCGATCCATGAACTACTGCCATCTAGTGACACTTCCACATAAACCGACGGCGTATACCACAACAATCCATGAACTACTGCCATCTAGCGACACCTCCACATAAACCGACGGCGTATACCACAACAATGTCAGAAGGAAAGCCATAAAATGATACATTTTCGAGTTTCACAATTGTGAATAAGTAAAAATTTTGAGTTTACATGATTGTTTAACATAAGTTAATGATATTTGAGACTATAGAATGCGTTTCTAAGTTAAATGACGTAAATAATTGTAATAATAAAATGCAGAAATATGTGATAAAAAAATATTGATTTTATAATCGTTCTGGTGCCTGTAAAGAAGTTCGGGACGAAACTTCTCGGCTGCGCACTCTTGCCGTCGAAGTTCTTCCGAACTTCTTGATGGTACTTATAATTTTCTTCCATTTTGACAAAAAAGTGGAAGAAAGTCGTAAACTATTTTTTATTACGTTGTAATGCAAAAAATTTTCGGACAGAATCACAGCAACAACATCTGGCATGAATATACCCTTTGTATAGATATGTTTCTCATCAACGTCCACTTATCGCACAAAAGACTAAAGAATATTTCTTAAAAATTCGTAGACCTAGACTTTTTATAAAACTGCAGCACGTATTTTTATTCGTAAAAGCTCACATAATTCATTATTATTAGTTCGTTTAAATATTACTTTCAAATATACCAATCTCAAGAATATTAAATTTATATAAACTGATTTAATAATTGTTTTTCAATTTTAACCAAAAATGTTAAAAAAATTTTTTGTCAAATAAGGAAAGATAGGGGTTGCGACGCAATCATAAAAAATTAGTAGGGGTTGCGGTCGCAACCCTTGCAACCCCGCTTCCGCGGCCACTGACTTCGCGAGACAAGCTGGGACGAACCGAGGTTTCTTACGGCTTATTTAAAAAAAAATTTTCTCAAAAACGAAAAATTATTAATAAGATAGGGTTTTTTGTATGATATATAAAGCATACTTTTGACTTTAATTAGAAATTTAATTACATTATACGAAAAATTATAAACTCCCCCCCCCCCAGCTGTGGCAAGTTGCCCTTACACCTTTGACACAAAATCCGGTGGACATGACTATTGGTTTTGGGTTCATCTGAAATAAAAAAAGCAAATACCTTAAAGTATATTAAACAAACTAGTTTTTAACCCATTTTTTTTTAAATTGCAATTCAATACAAAATGGCAGACATTTGAAAAAGTTTGTCATTTTTTCAGCTAAAAATTCATCTTTAACGGCTCCAAAAAAATACTAAAAATTGAAATATAAAAAAAAAAAAAAAATATTGGGTTAAAAACTGCGTAATTTCATACAATTTAAATTGCAAAAAAGGTCAAGAGAATTTATTGAGCGGTTGTGAAGATATTTTGTCCACCACGTTTGAAAACATAGTTTTGAGAAAAACGAGCAAATTTTAGCAATTTACATGTAATCATCTATTCCCAGACCATATTCTGCATCTTCCTTTTCAAATGATTGGTCAATATCCAATTTAGTCAACAAAATCGATTTTTTTAAGTGAAAAAAAAAAAAAAATGCCCCCTTAATACTTTTATACTTAATTTTTTTTATTCATCAAAAAATTATATTTCAAAACATAAATAATTAATTTCAGACATGGACGGCATGCTAAATGATAAGCGCTTTGCTCACGTGGCCCGTGACCCTATAGACAAACGTTTCCAGTCTATGTTCAAAGATAAAAAATTCGCTGTCAAATATACAGTCGATAAACGTGGTAGACCAACTACCCAGTCATCTGGAGAAAATTTAAAAAAGTATTATGAATTGGCAAGTGACGAAGAAGATCAAGAGGAAGAGAATCCCAATTTGTCTCTCGCTAGTGATACTACAAGTAAAAAGTTGAAAAAGAAGATTAAAGAGAAAAACATAAACACTTCCTCTGACCTAACTAACGAACAATCATTAAAAAAGATACCTCTGCTTTGGAAATTGAAAATTTAGAAGAGGCAGTTGAAACGAAAGAATGCAAGAAAAATGAAAAGTTGAAAAATAAGACGAAATTGCAGAAAAGCGTTTCTATAAAAAGGATAAAAAGTATGAAGATAATGATGATGATGATGATGATGATGATGATGAAGATGATGAAAAAATTAATGAAATAAAGAAGACGAAAAAAATGAATAAAAAAGAGAAACAAAAAAAGAAAACAATTTCTAAAACAGGTAAAAAATATGATGATAGTGATGAAGATGAAGAAGAATTATCTGATGAAGACATTAAAGATGAAGATTAAAGCAAAGATGATGAAGAAATTGAAGAAAATAGTAAAGTAATAAAGACGACAAAAATCAATAATAGTATATTACGTATCAACGACGGCACGAAATACATTGTAACGAGTGTGAAGTTGGCAGTCCGCGTCGAGTCGAGGGCCGAAGGCCCGAGACAAGACAAGGACTGTCAACTTCACACGAGTTGAATGGACTTCGTGTTGTCCCTGATACGTACTGTACTGTTTGTCACGATTGCAATGAAACGCCATTTTACAATACCAATTTTGACGCAAAAAGAAACTTATGATTTATTGTGTTTATTAATTAACCAAAATCGATGTAATCGCGGAATTGAGTTACCGACTGAAGATAACTTATGACGCAGAGCAAGATCGCTTGCTCAACATCATTACCGACGCGAAGCAGTATTGTCGCCCTGAAATGTGGCCCGCAATCATACGTTTGAAGACCATAATGATAGTTTCATGCAGTGTTCCGCAATAGCTCAATTGCAATCGTCAAATTGGTATTGTAAAATGGCGATTTCAGTGCACGTGTGACAAAAAAAAAGATAAAAATTATAAGAAAACCGTTTCCAAATTTGTCTTAAATAAATTAATTGTCGAACTAGTGTAGCGTACAATAATTGCAGATTAATCATTTTACAAGTGTTATATTCTACCGTAATTCAGAATAATTTTTACTGAAAAAGTCAAATCCAAGTGCTAAGATGATCGACAAAGGTGAGATATATATATATAATGTTGCTTATAATAGTAATCACAAAAAAATAACCAAACAGATGTTTTTTGCTTGCTAAAACTGCATCAAAATTTGACTTGTTAATTTTCGTAATTCAAAATTTGAATGCGCTTTCACTTACAAAATTTATTAACTCAATTTTATTTCAGTTATGCATGCTATATGTATTTTTAATATATTGCATTATACATTTACTTTTTATTTTTAAAATTCATGCATGAGTAATAAATTTTGTTAAAAATTATTGTTTAACACAAAACATTGAATATTAACCTTTTCGCTACGGGTATTTTTCCTTTGAAATTGACCTCGCATTTTAGCTGAATCTCATGACTTAAATGAATGAACTTCTTATGACACTCGGAGTACTGGTCCATATGAATCGGTTTTTTTTTAAAAGGGCACATGTCCATAGGATTTCCATTGGACTTGTGCCTTTAAAAAAAAAAAAAACCATTCATATATGGACCAGTCCCAGAGCGAAAAGTTTAATCTTCTATTTTGTCAGTGTATGTACTGTTCAAATCAAGGGGTGAAGCACTTGCAACTCTTTGGTGAGTTGCAAAGAGTTGAAGGAGTTGCAAGGAGTTGCAAAAAGTTTCAAGAGTTGCAAAGAGTTGCAAGGAGTTGCAAAGAGTTGCAAAGAGTTAAGGTGCGTTTTCATTAGCAACATTTTTTCGCGTCACGTACGTAAATACATATGAGTTGCCGATCGTTGCGCCACGGTTGAATACAAATGTTGGAATTTGTTACAGAGGCTGTGTTTTTAATTGTACTGAAAATACTGCTAGTACTGCGTCAGAAAAGGATAAATATGCATACTAACATAAGTGAAACAGAGAAACACTATTACTGGCAGTAATTTCAGTACAATTAAAAACACGACTAATGTTGCAAATTGTATTTAAGAACGCAAATTCATGTAAATACGTTTAAATTTCCATTGTTTTAAAACCGGTTAGCGGTAAATTCAAATATTTTTATTAATTGAAATTGTAGAAACCTAGAAATAGAAATAAAAAAATTATATTAACGATAATAAGAAAGTTGATGGGATTTGAGAAAATAAGAGAATATAAAAACTTTGAAATCAAGTATTATTGTGTTATATTCTAATTATTATGAATTAATTATTCTTATCTTATTAGATCATATAATAAATTTGATGTAATATAAAGTCATTGTAATTCAGGAGCGAAATAAGGGTTAAAAATTAAATTCAATTTTTCTTTAATACCAAAAATAATACATAATTCAGTATAAATTTATTAATGTTATTTCCCATATTCCTATCAGCAAATAATATTATTTAATATTCTAGGAATATTAATAGAATTCTATTTTTTTGTTTATAGAATAAGTTTAATTATAGGAACATTCGAAGAATATTAAATAATATTATTCATTTATTCGCTGGTAGGGATATATCCTATCAGTAAAGAATATTATATAAGAATCGTATTAAAATATTTATAATAATATTAAATTAATATTCAAAAAGCTATTTCTGGAATATTCTACAAATATTGTATGTCCGCGTTAAATAATATTTTAAGAAAATTTATTTAATTTTCTAGGAATAATTATTATAATACTTTTCTAATTCCAAAATTATAGTAATTTTGCAATCACAAAAGTATTATAATAATATTCCTAGAAAATTGAATAAATATTCTTAAAATATTATTAAGGTGCGTTTTCGCAATGCAGCGACGGTCGGCGACAGTCAGCTACAATTGAAGTTGCGCGTCGCAGCAATCTCGCGACGACTGTAGTTCACTATTTTAAAATAGTGTAGTTTGAGTACAATTTTGGCGGCAATTTAAAAACAAGTTAATAAAATTCAGAAAATAATAAGTAAAATATGCATTATAAATCAATTGAAGGTCAATTCTATTGAAAAAAGGTATTTGTATAATAACAATCTTTTTTATTAAATTTAACAATAAATTTAAAAAACAAACGTTTCTTATAATAAAATTTTGTATTAAATTAAAAAAGAAATTTTGATAAAATGATCAAAAGTAATGTAAAAATATTTTTAAATATTTTTATGGGTTTGTTTCAAAGTTTATTTCTTAAAACTCTAAAATATTAAAAAAAAGCCATAAAAGTAATTGAAAATATTTTTTACATTACTTTTTTGATCGTTTTTTTCAAAATTTATTTTTTAATTTTATAAAAAGGTTTATTATTATAAAAATACCTTTTTCCATAAGATTGACCTACAATTGATTTGTAATGCATATGTTACTTATTATTTTCTGAACTTTATTAACTTATTTTTAAATTGCCGCCCAAATTGTACTCAAACTACACTATTTTAAAATAGTGAACTACAGTCGTCGCGAGATTGCTGCGACGCGCAACTTCAGTTGTAGTTGACTGTCGTCGACCGTCGCTGCATTGCGAAAACGCACCTTTATATTTTTTGAATCAAGGTTTCCAAATTATTAATGCGTTTATAAAAACTTAAAAACTTTAAAAAAATTTAAAGTATTTACATATTCAAGAAAAAGGTATTTAGTTTTAACTGCATACGATCCCATAACAGAACACACCCGTGAAATATCCGTAGCATCTCCGTTGATTTTATGAAATCGGACAAAACACGTAGAATCATAAAAGATTCTCCAGAGAATCTCTGGTTTAGGGAAATGTTCTGTTCGGGTATAGTATATGAATTTATTAGGAGAATAATCAGATAAAAAAAAGAATAATAATAATAAAATCAGTTAAGCACGAGAATCGACGTTTGTAATTATAATGTATATTTGTTTATATACTATGTAATTTTCAATATACATGAAAATGAATAAATAATATTCAAATATTAGTTGAAAATAATTTTAATATTACAAAATAGATTTATTTATCTTAAGAAATGCATCATTTTCACATTATTTAATACATGTGTGTATACTATGTTTCGGCCAGTCAAAAAAGAAAAAAAATTATATAAATCAATATTTTATATGTCAATATAATTGCTCTAGGTCTCACTCTGATAAAGTTATTTGTTTTTTTAAAATATATTTTATTAATTTTCTAAAATATATAATTTATTGTATAACCACTGAATGTTTTTAAACATTACGTATTTATGTAAATCGGATTAAAATTTTATGATAACTTCTAGATAAATTAGAAATATGTCTGCTGAAATAGACATCTATACAGTGGTAGAATTTTTGGATGGTCTACAAGTTGTACCAACAAAGTGGTTGAAGTCAAAAAATAAGTGCGCATATCCCAATTATAAGTATATTAATCAAATTCAGAGAGCTGTAAGAGATAATGCTGATCCGAAAAAAGAGTGGTTATTATACGAAATTTTAAAAACTTTCGGATCGTATGGTAAATATATATTTATATATTTAAATAACATAGATCTTAATCAGATGTTTTGATACTTGCCCTAGTAAAAATATTCTTAGACATTTTTAGAAACAAATTGTGAAAATTTCAGGAAAATTTCTGAAAAACTCAAAGTGAAGAATTTTTCGAGATTCTCGGAGATATAATTTTCGTTAATTTTAGAAATTGTTTTATGATACAAAATAAAATTTCGAAAATCTTGGGAAAAATCAAAATAACTATAACAATAGTCTGAAAAATGCAACAGACATTTTGACAAATTTTGATAAATTTAAAAATATTTCAGGCAATTTTACAGAATAGTAACTATAAAAAATTTGATTAAAAAATCAAATAATTTCTGTTGAATTTTTCAGACTATTTCAGGATAGAAATTTTTTTAATTTGAAACAGTCTGAGCCTTGAAAGGCCAATTTTATGCATAATATTTCATAGTCTTTCTGATATTTTCAAAAATTTTCAGATTTTTGTTTTTTATAATGAACATTTTTTTATAAACTATTATAGAAATTATATCTTTGAAAAATTCTGAGTGCCAATTTTGACAGTTTTTGCACTTTTTTCATAAATTTTCTCTGAACTTTGAAGAACTTCCATAAATTTGCAGAAAAAATTTCAAGAATTTTCAATATTGTCTGAAATTTTCCAAAAAACTGAGAATTTCTGAAAAATATTTTCACTTGAATTTTAAAAACCAAAATTGTATTACTATTTTAATAACCAAATTCACTTCATAACAGATACATTTGAAAAAGCGAAAGAAAAATGTAAATTGGCAGAAGACACATCTAATATGGAAACGGACCCAGACGAAAAAACAACAAGGAAAAATCGCTGCAAAAAGTTTTTCTATGATTACTGTACTAAAGATGATGAACAACATAATATGAAGATTGACAAAAAACGGAGCAATGACAAGTATGAAAATATAAAATATTTCCGTAATACAGAAGAAAGTCTTGCACAAGAACATGATGAAAATGACGAAGATGATGAAAGTAATGAATATGATGACGAATACAAGGAAGAAGATAACGATTGTGAAAACAAGAATGAGGAAGTGGATAGAAAAAATGAGACTATAAATGAAGAATTTGATGATGAAGATGATGAAAATGACGAAGATGATGAAAGTGATGAATATGATGATGAATACAAGGAAGAAGATAACTATTATGAAAATGAAGAAGATGATGATGAAGAGGAAAACGAGGAAAATGATTTTATTGAAGTGGTTCTACCAAAAGTACCAAATCAACTAAATAGTATTTCCAATGTAGCGATATCAGACACCAATAAAGATGAAACATCAAATCATACTGGTTAGTTTAGATTGAAGTATATAAATGTTTATATAATACATGAAGTAACATATATTACAGTAATAATTACAGTAAAAGACAAAATATTTTATTCGGAGATATATATTTTTCTGCCATTTGGCTTTTCTACCTTAAATATGTGGATTTGTAACATATTAAAGAATGTTAATATAATTAAACCCTCATTGGTGATACTATGAGCGTCACCTTCACACGAATCATATTTTATAGTTAAAATTACTAAAAACATTAAATAAAATTTTTTTTAATTTTCAAAATTTTTTTAATTTTTTAAATTTTAAAAATTTTTCAGAATGTTTTAAATCTTTCAAAATGATACAGATTTTTCAATATTTTTAAATTTTTTAAACTGTTAAACATTTACCAAATTTTTCAAAATTTATTCAGAATTTTTAAAATTTATCTGAATTATGAAATTTTTTAACATTTTATCATTTTCTTAAAATTCTCCAAAATGTAAAAATTTTTTAGAGTTATCTAAAAATTTACGAAATGTTTCATAATTTTCATGATTCAAATTTTTCGAATTTTTCAACAATTTTTAAAACTAAAAATTTACTTTAAAAAATTTATTTTTCAACATTTCCGAAATTTGGAAAATTGTTGTAAACTAGTGAACATTTTTTTAAATTTTGAAAAATTTTTAGGGTGTATCTATACACTTCAACAATCTTGTAATTTTTCCACATTTCACCAACGAGGAGTTACTTTTAGAAATTCTATCCATTCTATATACACTGACGGAAAAAAACTGAACACCTAGACTTAATTTTAACATATGCATTTCAAAGCTTAAGGTTTGTTATAATTACAGACAAGATTTCATTAAATTTCGAACAAAAAATGAAAAAGTTATGATGATTTAAAATTTGATGAATTTTGGTTTCAGTCTAGGTGTTCAGTTTTTTTACCGCCAGTATATACATATATGTATATATATCCAAATGATAAATATTTTATTGTCATTTAGTCTTTATTTTTCTAGTTAGTGTAAGTTATTTTTTCCTAATTGGGAAAAATATACTTCTTTTCATAAAAGGTCATAGGCCAAAAAGAATAAAACCTTCTTCATCTCAAAAAATATCTTTATTGAAGATTTCGGCTTTGCTTATGCACTCATTAGAATAATATGAAAAAACTGAAATGAAACAAATTTATAAATAAATTTTATATGTGTAAAATGTAAAAGAAAATTAAAATTTATGTATAAAAAATTTATTCATATATTTTTTTCATTTCAGGTTTTTTCAAATTATATTGTGATGAGGACATACATGATGCCAAAATATGAATAAAAAATCTTTTTGAGATAAATAAGTTTTTGTTTGTTTGTTTGTTTTTTTTATATTAGTATATTTTCTCAATTAAAAATAAATAACTATATATATATATATATATAATAATAACTATATATATAATAAAGAACGACATAACACATTTGATGTCGTTCCCTGGTTCAAGAAACATAGAGTTTCAGAATAAAAATAATTTAAGTCTGAAATAGTACGAAAAATGCAACCAAATATTCAGATATGTATGTATGTGAAATTTCATATTTGCTAAGAAAACATATAGTTTCAGAATAGATTTTGGTTCGATTTTTTATTCTAAAACTCTATCTTTATCTATTGTTCTCTTAACAAATGTGAAATTTCACATACATATGTGAATTTTCGGTTGCATTTTTAATAGTATTTCAGACTCAATTTTTTTTATTATATATATAA
>JABFPH010000049.1:0-13738 GCA_022817485.1 Elgonia sp. ZL-2020 | reverse complement strand
GTTCATCATTGTAACGAAAATAAGTAAGACAATATTAATATAAAATTAAATTTTATTCCATTATATATGATCATCTTACAAAAATGTTGTACGTCTACAAATTTTATAATTTTTTTAATCTTTTTAACGCATGCGGAGAATTTACAACGTGTGTACGTTCAGCTACACACGTTAATTTTTTTAATGCTCATAAATATATATATATATAACTGTTAAAATTAAATATCAGTCTTTTTATTTTTACTTAAAAATAAAAGCCACAAAATATTTGGTAGCTTACACTGTACTTAGGCCTATTTGTCCATGCAATTAGAGTGGAATTCATGAGAGCAAAGTAATACTCGCAACACCTAAAAATTGCACATACAGCAGACGACGAAATTCGTCTGATCGCCTTGATGGGTGTTACTGTTGTACGTAGGTAGCTGGTCAACTTCGCTGCAATAAGGCTTCATTTCGCCTAGTTTCTTGACCAGCTAGATAAAAGTCTCGTAATTATAGTTATCCGGAGATTCTAGTGTGGATACCTCTGCTTGGCTATACATAGTGATGGTGGCATGTTTTTGAATATCGCTCTACAAAATGATATAAATACATCGTGATCATGTTAAATGAAATATATTTAATCATAAAATACAACGATACAACCAAAATTTTATAACAAATACAATTATTGTATGATACAATTTTTTAATTTATAAATCTGATAATCTATGCTACATACCTTCGATAACTCGCACCTTTACGCAATAAACTTTTAATTACATTCGTGGATAATAGTCTGAAAAAATAAAATTTTGTTAAACTAATGATTTTCTTTACAATCTAAACATTATAATCTGTAAAAAATTCGATACTAAGACTACCGATTAAATCTTTGAGTCAAAGTTAAATAAGATTATCATTTGTTACAAATGTATATATATTTATATGACATTACAATTTTTTTTTATTAATAAGATAAACGTTTACTTTCAATAATATCAATTAATTTTATATTTTATGCATGTTTATTTTAAAAATATTGATCTCGAAACTTTTGTTTCAAAAATCTTAATGATTTTGAATCAAGTTTAGATGATTTCTCTAAAATACAACGAAATTATTCAATTGTCAAATCAAATGACTATATACATAAGAGCATTAAATGTATGTATTTTTTGACAGAAGTATTGAATTCAACTGTGCTTACTTGGACTTAAAACTGTAATCATTTTTGTATCACCATTGGGCGTGTGATATTGCAATTTAGAATTATGAGGTAATTTAATAGGTTTATCCTGAAATTGTAATTTGCATTTACCTGAAACAAAAAAATGAAATTTATGAAATATATATATTTAATTTCCCAGATAAAAATAAATTTTACTTGGAATAATATTGAAAGCTCCCTGTAATTAGACTGAAATTAGATCCACAATTGAGACATTATATGAGAGGTGTCGTGTTGCCAATACGGTATTGGTGCAGTGGTTAGAGAGACTGATTTCTCAAACAAAAGTTTATACATCGAGTTTTAGTGAAATTAATTAAAAAATTAAAATATAATTTATTTTATTAAATAAAATATTTCTTTATGGCTAGGAAGAGCGGACGAAAGTGGAACTATCGTCGGCATGCACTGAATAGTATATTTCCAGCGAGGGCGCTACTGCGCCCGAGCTTGGATTAGTATATTTTCATGGCTAGGAAGCGCGGACAAAAGTGGAACTATCGCCTGTACGCACTGAAAAGTGCTTTCGGGCTACGCCCTCAAGCTACTTTTCAGTGCTAGCCGCGAAAGTTCCCACTTTCGTGGCTCTTCCGCGCCATGAAAAATGTCGTTCTCAGCTCGGGCGCAGTGGCGCCCTCGCTGGAAATATACTATTTCACTGCGCGGGAGAGCTGTCAAAGTGGAATTTTGCGTGGCTAGCATTGAAAAGTAGCTCAAGGGCGTAGCCCGAGAGCACTTTTCAGTACGTGCAGGCCATAGTTCCACTTTTGTCCGCTCTCATAGCAATGAAAAAGTACTTTTTCCCAAAGAACTACTTTACTTAACTTTGATTTCTAGATATATCTCAGATAACAAACGCTATACAATCGATTTTCTAACTATCAACCTTCTCGCTATCAACATAAATTTATTCTCACTACTAACGAGTTTCGGTTTTGTGTAAAGCCAAAAAAACTATAATTAAATTTAAATTACCGCCCCTCGTTAAAGAATCACGAGTATTCACAACAGAGAATACTGGCTGTGAATTTCTATGGTTTTTGCAACAGATAAATCATAAATCAGTATGAAATATCACAACACACATTCATGATAAATTGACATGTGCCATGTCACCAATTTAAAATATTTAACAAATTTTATATTTTTTAATTAAAACTTAATTAAGCTTCTTTATAAAGTCTTTTTATATTGAATTTTTGATGATTTTTTTTGATGATTTGATGATGATGATGATGATGATGATGAAATGATGAAAATTTGATGATTGAATGAAATATATAATAAACAAAAAACCTAAAAGCATTAAAGAATCTGGAAACGTTAAAAAACCTAAAAATATCAAAAAACAAAAGACATATTAACATTTGTTAAAATACAAAACATTCACGTTTCGACTCGTCAACCAATTCGCGGAATCGACGAGTCCGCTCCGCGGAAACCCCGTTTAACTGAGTGACTAGTGTTTTATTTATTTTTTAATATTAATTGCTCACAAAAGAAAGAGCTATCCCATACCTAAAGTCAGTCAAGTGGATACCGGAAAGCCGTTAGTGTGCGACGGCCTTGATTGATCTCCTTTCTTAATAAACCTTAACTTATTTCGATTTACATTTTTTCGCGCTTACACATGTTACCTTCACCACCTCGCGTTTATTTTTCATTACTTTTTCGCCACCTAAAATCATATAATTAAATACATTTCTCGCGTTTATTTTTTAATATTTTTTCGTCATTATTTTCGTCAAGTTTATTTTATTCATCACACATTTACCAAATGCTCAATTTAAATATCGTGCTCCCGTTAATTCTATTTTTCATAATTCTGGCCAGAAATTAAACATGCTTTCCTTAAATTGCTATTAAATATATATAATACATTTGCATAAAATATTTTATTTTAATTCACCCCCCCCAGTCGCATAGCACATACAAATACCAGCGTCAATCGCATCTTTTAATTTCCAACTATTTATTTCCTACACATCGTCTTATTAGATCTATCCAAGGTCACTGCTCATTTTTAAATATTAACCGATACCCGTTACACCGCATTTAAAAATATACACACCACTCATTCCCACCACACACCCGCTAACGTGCAAAATGCTCCGGCAACACAACAGCAACCCCATTTTCATACTTTTTACACCCTTTTTACTCCAAACTGTCGCTCACTCGCTAACGTGCGAAATGCTTCGGCAACACAACAGCATTCACACCCACACATAATTTTTCCCACACACACAAACAAATTTAACGCTCGATTTCCGTACATCTAAACCCATCGGTCCTTTTCAGGACCACAATCCATTTTTTGACAAAGAATTTTGTACATATTGCCACTGTAATGACAAGAACTGCTTGTATCACAGTTCATCATATGTCAAAATCATAACAGAACCTCAGTTAACCTTGTTTATTTCAAGTGTTTATATGTTTAGTGTCTCTTTTTCGGTCGTTAGTATTAAAAGGTAATACTGAATCAATCTTTTATTTTTCCCAGTGTATAATTATTATTTACTTTAAGAATACTGAAAATAAATAATAGGGATTAAAAACATGCGCAAAA
Organism: Elgonia sp. ZL-2020; assembly: GCA_022817485.1. Taxonomy (NCBI): domain Eukaryota; kingdom Metazoa; phylum Arthropoda; class Insecta; order Hymenoptera; family Scelionidae; genus Elgonia; species Elgonia sp. ZL-2020. The sequence continues at coordinate 9,953 of JABFPH010000049.1, read as the reverse complement.
GAATTCTTTTGGTTAAATACTTGAGCAGTCATGTTCTATGAGTTGAATATATGCGCAGTAGTATTCCACGAGTTGAATATATGCGTAGTTGTAATCTACAAAGTGAATATGCGCGCAGTGGTGTTTCACTGGTGTAATGCATGCGCAATAGTGTTTTACGAGCTAAATATATATGCACAGTAGTGTTCGACTCGCGGAACTTTACTGCGCATTTATTTAACCCCGAGGAATCTACCGCGCATATATTTAGTTCATAAAACACTAATGCACATGTACTATACCCGTAGAACTCTACTGCGCATATATTGAACCCGTAGAACACAATTGCGCATGTGTTCGACTTGTGAAACACTACTGCGCGTGAATTAAATTCCCAGAAATCTATTGCGCATATATTCAACTTATAGAACATGACTACGCAAGGATTCAACCGAAAGAATTCTACTGCGCATGTGTTTAATCCATATTATTTATTTTCAGTATTCTTAAAGTTCCTAATATTTATAATATGTACACACAAAAAATTTCAAATAACAAATCATAAGGTGAACCAATGAAATTTCGTAAATTATCGTATAATTTGTTTTTTATCGTAGCGTACGTACTGTAGTAATTGAAAAACTAAGAATTTATCACAAGTATTCATTTGTATTTCAAACCCACCGTTCTGTTATGATTTATCATGAATATGTGTTAGATGTGTGTTGTGATATTTCATACCGATTTATGATTTATCTGTTGCAAAAACCATAGGTATTCACAGCCAGTATTCTCTGTTGTGAATACTCGTGATTCTTTAACGAGGGAATGTCATTTGGATCATAACACAATGGCACGGGAATACATAGTGCACACGGAATGATTTCCCTGCGCACGGGATTTCATCAGGATTATAATACAGCAGCACGGAAATACACGGTGCACACGGATTTGATCCCATAAGCACGGGCACACGAAATAGCTGCCCGTGCGTATGCAGATACTTGTATAACTAAATAGTTCGAACATGTTCGAACGTTCAGATATAGCGAACATGTGCGAACATTTGAACATGTTCGAACAGTACATTTTTAATCATGTTCGAATACGTTCGAACATGTTCGAACTTCTGGTCAAACCTAGTTCTGATGATTGAATACATGCACAGAAGTGTTCCGTTAGTTGTATATAGGCGCAGTATGTTTTTGATGGTTTAGTAACAGCACAGTAGTATTTAACTATGCAAATACTATTGCGCATATATTTAATCAATAAAATACTATTCTGCATGTACTCAACTATCAAAACACGACTACGTACAAATATAATCACCAAGACACTACTGCACATGTATTCATTTATCAAAACACTAATGCACATATATCTAACCAATAAAACAGTAGTGTGCTGGTATTCAACTAACAAAAATCTACTGCGTATATATACAATTAAGGGAACATTTCTATGCATGCATTCAAGCATCAGAACACTACTGCGCATGTATCCAACCAATAAAACACTACTGCGCATGTGTCCAACCAATAGAATACTACTGCGCATATATCCAACCAACACAACACTACTGCGCATGTACTCAACCACCAGAACACTTCTGCGCATGTATTCAAGCATCAGAAAACTACTGCGCATGTATTCAACCTTCAAAACACTATTGCACATGTATACAACCAAACATTCTGCGCACGTATTCAAACATCAAAAACCTACTGCGCATATATACAACCATCGTAACACAACTGCGCATGTATTTAACCAAAAATTGTATAACTTCATATATATAGGACTGAAGAATTTAGTTAGTTCGAACATATTCGAACACTGTTCATGGTCATGCCTAAATAGTATATTATGTACCAAGGGCGTGAAGTGGGCAATTATATAGTGAAGCGATTTTGCCCGAGACAGCCACCCGAGGTGACGCGAGGCGAGCCGAGAGTAACCGAGGGTTGCTGTCGAGGGCTACAAATCGCATCACTACGATTGTCCGCTCATGCCCATGGTGCATACGATATTTTTTGTCGTGCTAGCATCTAAAAATGGGCTTTTGAGTGCATGTGTCAAGGGCGTGAAATACTTCACGCCCGCCTTTCACGCCCCAGGGTGTGAAAACTCGTTTCACGCCCGCGACACATGCACGAAAAAGTCCATTTTAGATGCCAGTATGACAAAAAAAAATTTAAAATTTAAAAATATTTTGAAAAAATTGAAAAATTTTGAAATAACTGAAAATTTTTTAAATAATTGAAAAATTTTGAAAAAACTGAAAATTTTTGAAAAATTCTGAAAAAATTGTATAATATCAAAAAAAATTAAAATTTTGAAATTGTTCATGTAAGCCCTGTGTGGCGTTGCCCCTGCGAGTATGCGTCCGTCTTGGCTCTTCAGTCGATATATCGCCAAGTTTCACTTTCCTCTTAATTTTGTATTTTCCCGAAATTAATCGACTAACCGAGCTTTTTCGTATATTTTCGCCAGTACGAAGACGAGTCTCGTTAGCTACGCATCGCGTGTTATACTTTGTTCGCGTGCATGAAAAACAATAATTGTTATTGTTAATTGGTCATTGGAACCTCTCGTATTATACCAACTATACCCTGTTTTATTAGTTTTTTCAATATACATTTTGTAAAATTACGTGAGTGCCTTTTTATTTGCCCTTTTGCAAAACTGCCACGTTGGCCCTTTCCTGAAGAAAAAACAGGCCCTCTTCAACCAGGCGAATTGGCCATTGGGCCCAACATTGTTCATACAACAACACTGTTCAAAACCCAAGAATAGTGGTTTTGAAACTTTTTCACAAATTCAACAAAAAACGTAAAAATACGATTTTTTTAGTTCAAAATAAGACCCAGTTAGTCGTATTCGTCTCGTCGAGGTGATTCGAATGGTATATATATATATATATATATATATATATATATGTTTAATACAACCGCATCATGAATTAGCTGTCACGCGCGACGCAATTAAAGCGCATGCTCGACGCCCCACTCATCGATCAACGCGGAGCGTAACCCGGTGAATCGATGAGCGATCGCGTCAACTGTCAGTTAAAACTTTCCGTCGATCGCGTTAGCATGCCAAGGCGCAACTGCCTTGAGGTCTTGCGTTAAATTATTCGCGTTCGGGTATTTGTGCCGCGTTTTGCATATAACTTTGGTCCTACGGATTTTCCGGACCCTTTTAGTTTATTTTGTTTCTTCATTTTTAATTAATTTTAATTTCGTGCTGGAAACCTTCGAGCCGTTCATCTTTTGGGCAGAGGACAACGGAACTGGAGCAAAAGTTAGAACAAGCATTACTTGTCTGTCCACCGATTCGGTGTTCCGATCAGTATCGATGAATGTTTTCTTTTTTTTTGTACATGTTTTCAGATGCTGTATCGTCCGACTTGGTAATAATTGTTAATAGATGCAACCTTAAAACCTTAACCTTCAAACGCTCGAACTAGCGAGCTTCACCTCATCCTTTGTCATCCTTTCATTCTCAGGACAAAATCCTGAGAATTCTCCTGTTTCGTCTGGACTTACAGGCGGCTCAGGTCCTTTCCATCCATTAAAGCCACGGTGAGCAGCATCACTCACGCTCGATGAATATTTTGACAGGTGAGGTTAGGTTCCCCAAGAACTTATCAACCTAAAGCGAATTTTCGCTTTCGATGCGCTTAAGGTTCTGTTGCAAATTAATTATAAATTAAATCAAGATACTTGGCCTACCTAGTACTTCTGTTAATATTAAAAAAAAAAATTAAAATTAAGTCGCAAACTCGGACTTCCTTGTTTGCTCAGGATTATCATAAATTAATTAAAATTTAACTTAAAACTGGCTAGTTTATCGGTATGCCTTAAACTCGCGAAAATAAACAAACGAATTGTGCGAAATAAATTCAGCATATTTCAACGTTAGAGCCGAAAAGTATTGTATGAATACATCGATATTTTTCCTTAATTAATTTTTTGATAAACTCCTTTAGCTGACAATATTGTAAATTATATGTTTTCGTGCAAATAAATTGAGTTATATGAAATAATAAAATCGTTTTATTTTGCGGTAGTTACCGTGTGCAGCCTTAGTTCCTTTTTTCACATTCGCGCGAGATTAACAGCAGTGTCTTAAATTATTATAAAGTTGTTAATTGGACCAATATCCAACAAAAAATTGGCGCCCGAACAGGGACACTGTTGTTGTTATTTAGTGGTTTGTTTATGGAGCTGGTTGACGGGTTTCTGCTGTAAAAAATGGACGATCAAAGTTTAGGAGTTCTAATCGCCGAAATTTCATTAATTGAAAACGATCTAACGCGCTTACTTATTAATATAAAAAAGCTCGGAGTAAAAAATTTTACTCTTAAATACCACAACGAGAGGTTAAGACGAGCTAATAATTATTATGGACAAGCAAAACATAAAAGTGCCATTATTTAAATATCGACAGATACTGATGGCCTTGAAATTTTGAAGGGCAATTTTGAAAAGGTTATAGTTGCCTTTGATAGCGTGGAAAGCTATATAAATGAGCATATCCAAAAATTAGCTCCGGATATAAATCCTAATACTAGTTTCGCGCAGGAATTGGAATCCACTCGCTTAACTACGACCAATTTCAATCCCTGTCAAGTTAATCTGCCAAAATTAAACTTACCTATGTTTAGTGGCGATTATACTGAATGGGCTAATTTTCGTGATGCTTTTCAGTCAGCAATTCATGATAATTCGTCTCTTAATGATCAACAAAAGTTTACTTACTTGCGTTCTTTATTAACTGGGGAAGCAAGCAATTGCATTAAAGCTCTTCCTTTAAATCGCGCGCATTATCAATCAGCTTGGAATACACTTTCCACCACCTATGAAAATCGTCGCATGATAATTACCTCATTATTAAATAAATTAACTGATTTGCCTAAAGTAGGTGCGAAAAATCTCGTCTCACTGAAATTGTTACGAGATACTTATCGCATAACTTTAGATGCATTAACAAATTTGAATGTAGATGTGAGTACATGGGATCCCATCGTTATTCACATCCTTTCAAAAAAATTTGATGACGATTTAACCTTTGAATGGCAAAAGGAATTGGGAAATGCGAGGGAATACCCAACGCTAGTCATTATGAGAGAGTTCCTTTCTTGCCATATTTTAACGTTGGAATCGTTAGACTCAGAATCAAGGTCAAATAAGTCGAATAAAAATTCAAATCAAAGATCAAAGTCGAACGCACATAATTCGACTTTTGTGATCAATAAATGCATGAAATGCAATTGTAATCATCCCTTGTATAAATGCGAACAATTTTTAAAATTCAATGCAAAAAAGAGATTTGATTTCATTAAATCAAAAAATGCTTGCATTAATTGCTTGTCTGAAAAGCACAAAATAAAATCATGCACCTCACAATGGAAGTGTAAAAAATGTGGCAAATCACACAATACGATGTTACATTTTGACTCGACACAAAGTCAAATTACAAATGAGCCAGTGAGTGAAGCATCTATTGTTAATACGCATGCCAAATCAATGATTTCACTTTCATCTAATTTAGCAACTGCTTTTTTGAAAGTTGAGTCTTGTGATGGTCGTCAAACATATGCTCGAGCATTAATTGATTCTGGCTCGGAACGCTCGTTCATGAGCGAACATTTGGCGCAAATTCTGCGACTGAAAAGAAACAGAATCGATGCCACTGTTTCTGGAATTGGGGGAGAAAATTTACAATTTATAAAGCATCAATCTGAAGTTGAGCTTTGCTCCTTAGTTGATGATACAAAATCAATTAAATTAAATGCGCTTATCATGCAAAAAATCACAACATATAAGCCAAAACCATTTGATTTCAGTAAAATCCCTGAATTTAAAAATTCAAGTTTAGCTGACGACAATTCGAAATTAACAGCTAAAATTGACATATTGATTGGAGTTGACTTTTTGTCACAAATTATGTTGAACGAAATTAAAGTTTCGGCTGATCAAAAGCTACTAGCGCAATCAACTATTTTTGGTTGGGTGATATCGGGTAGAATTTTAGAAACTTCGCCTTCAGTTAACATTTCAGTTAATCATAGTAGCAATGTCAACTTCCAGTTACAAAAATTCTGGGAGCTGGAAGAAATTTCATCCCCATCACAATTTATGTCCGACGAAAATCAACAATGCGAAAATTTGTTTATTGAAACTACAAAAATTCGAGACGATAATCATTTTGAAGTGAGATTACCGTTCAAATCTGCCGAATTAAAAAATAAAATAGGCGAATCAAAACATATTGCATTAAATGCACTTAATCGCCTTGAAAAGACATTTAAATTTAATCCCGAATTAAAAAGAAAATACTCGGAATTCTTGGAAGAATACAAAGAACTAAATCATATGACTTTAATTTCTAATTCGGAAAATAATAAAGTGAGACGCGTATACTTACCGCATCACGCGGTGACAAAGACGGAGCGAGGCAAAATAAAAATACGTGTCGTATTTAATGCTTCGGCAAAAACTAATTCCGGAATTTCGCTTAATGATGCACTTGCAATTGGTCCTAAATTGCAAAAGGACATTTCAGCCATCATTTTAAACTGGAGAACATTTCAATTTGTCGGTTCAACAGACATTGAAAAAATGTTTCGTCAGTTCTATGTGAATAAAGATGACCGTGCATTCCAGTGTATTTTATGGAGGAATGACGAGACAAATGAAGTTCAAACATTTGCCTTAAACACGGTCACCTACGGAACCGCCCCCGCTCCTTTTTTGGCCAATAGATGCATTCAAGAATTGGTTGAAAAGTATGGCGATGATTTCCCTCTAGCCAAACCGCACGTCTTAAACCATATCTACATTGATGACATTTTATTTGGAGCTAATTCTGAAATAGAGTTAGAAAAAACTAAAAATCAATTAATTGATCTAATGAAAATGGGTGGACTAACACTCAGTAAATGGTTATCGAATGTGAAAACTGATTCGTTAGACAAACAAAATAATGAAATGTCATTTGAGTCAGCTGATTTAGAAAATAAAGTATTAGGTATTTTGTGGAATTCTGAGAGTGATGAATTCTCTTTTTCAATTGATAAATTGAAAGCTAACGTGGGCACAAAAAGAGAAATGTTATCTATGATTGCGCGTATTTTCGATCCTTTAGGTTGGATTTCTCCAATTACAGTTAGAGCAAAACAATTAATGCAAAAATTATGGCTTTTCAAATTAGATTGGGATGAAATATTACCTTCCGAATTGTTACAAAAATGGGATTCCATTTACCACCAATTTCAACAAATTCATCAAATAAAAATTCATCGTTGGTTAGGATCGAATTCAAAACATGATAAAATGCAACTCATAGGTTTTTGTGATGCTTCAAATTTGGCCTTTTCAGCAGTCGCATATTGTCGTATTATTTTCGAATCTGAGGAAATTGAAACCTCATTATTAATGGCAAAGACTAAAGTGGCCCCTTTAAAAACCATATCTATACCTAAATTAGAATTATCGGCTGCAAAATTACTAGCAGAATTAATTGTGTACATTCGAAATTCGTTTTCAATCCAATTTGATGAGATATTATGCTTTTCGGATTCTAAAATTACTTTGGCTTGGCTCGCCAAACCCCCATCTCAATGGCAAGTTTTTGTTGCAAATCGGGTATCTTTTATTCAAACTAATTTACCTGACGCAAAGTGGGGTTACGTCAAGTCCAAACAAAACCCTGCTGATCTGAATTCTCGTGGGATTGAGTTTGATGTATTGCAAAATTCCAACTTGTGGTGGCAAGGTCCGGATTTTTTGAGATCATCGAAGACTATCGAGATTGAAAATGAATTTTCAACCGATTTGGATGAACGAAAGAATGTTATTTCTCATTTTCATTCATTTGAGAAATTTAATCTTTTTTCCAAATTTTCTTCATGGAAAAAAATGGTCCGAATTTGTGCGTATGTGATGCGATTCATTAACTTAGCGCGCAAACGTTCAATCATTCGAAATAGTGTAATTTTTGTCGTGGATGAGAGTGAAAATGCTAAATGCATTATTATTAAATGTTTGCAAAATTTCGCATTTCATTCAGATATAAAATCTCTTAAAGAAAATAATAGGCTCGAAAATAATTCACAGTTACTGCCACTAAGTCCTTTTTTGGACAAAAAGGGATTATTGAGACTGGGGGGAAGATTGGAAAATTCCTTGTTGTCAGAAAATGTCAAACATCCTTTAATTCTTACTTAAGGTCATATTTCATCGATTAATATTAACGAAATTCACCTCCAAACATTACATGGAGGATTACACCTAACATTATATACCTTGAGACAAGAATTCTGGATAATTAATGCTCGTAGACTAGTGAAATCTTTAATTTCCAAATGTATTCCCTGTCGTAGAATTCGAGCAAAATTATCAAGTGAATACATGGCTTCGTTACCTAAAGCCCGATGTGTCCCATCGAGACCTTTTTCAATTAGCGGTGTTGATTATGCTGGGCCATTCTTTGTCCGAAATAATTCCGGTCGAGGCCATAAAACCTTCAAATGTTACATTGCAATTTTTATTTGCCTTGCAACACGTGCCATTCACATAGAAATGGTGACACGCTATGATACGGCCGCTTTTTTAGCAGCACTAAATAGATTCGCTGCACGCAGAGGAAAACCCGCTCAAATATGGAGCGACAATGGGACAAATTTCCAGGGTGCAGACGCGGAATTGCGCAAAGCATATCGAGAAACAATATCAGATCCTGAATTAAAGGACACAATGTCTACACAGGGAATTGAATGGCACTTTAACCCCCCTGCATCCCCACATTTCGGTGGAATTTGGGAAGCTGGTGTAAAATCCATGAAGTATCATGTGAAAAGGGTCTTGGGAAAATTTACTCCCACATGGGAAGAGTTTTTAACTTTGTTATGCCGAGTCGAAGCCTGCTTGAATTCAAGGCCTATATCAAAATTAAATGATGACCCTGACGACCTTGATACTTTGAGTCCAGGACATTTTTTAACTGGCTCTCCCTTACTCTGGCCACCTGAATTCTCGTACATTGATGCGAAAGAAAACCGATTAACCAGATGGCAGAAAGTATCCAAAATGGTCGAACAATTTTGGAAAAAGTGGAATTTGGCATACCTGTCCACCCTACAATGTAGGCCAAAATGGCAACATAAAATTGAGGAGATTAAATTAGGCGATATTGTAATCATTAAAGAACCCATGAATCCACCATGTAAATGGACTATGGGAAAAATAATTGAACAAATTCCTGGTCAAAATAAGGTTAATAGAATTTTTCGAATAAAAACACAAAAAACCATTTTGACAAGAAATGTCACTCAAATTTGTAAATTATTAGAGTGATTTAATTTGAATAAAATCAATATTATTTCGTCGAATTTAAATCACAATTCTACGAAGAAAGATACAACTTTGTTTTGAAACACGTACAGCATCAAAACAACTAATTAATTAAAATCAAAATAAGTAACTGATAGCGAAATAATTCAAAGAATTTCGATCAGTACAATTTCAAACCTGATACGTGAATATGGCCGACTTTCTCGACATAGAACTCGACGATTTGTTACGCGAGTTCGTGGAGTGCGACCTCCCGCCGGTAGACCAGGCGAGCTACCAGGAGATCCTGGAGGACCTGCACCGGTTGACAGACACGGGGCCACAGGAACCACCTGTACCACCCACACCAGTGGAACCTGAGAAATATGTTCCAGAACCTGTGTGTTTAGGTATTTAGAAAAAAAAAGCGCCTGGGATAAAATTTTATTCAATTTTTTTTGTTTTCTTTTAAAAATTGAATTTTTTTTCAATTTTTTTTTTGTTTGTCCCGTGTAGAGGCGCCCTCGGTGATGGACTACCATCCGACGCCAAAAGAAAAAATACGGCCGATTTCACAACCTGTACACACTCTCGCCGATTGGATCCAAAATAAGGATTTAAACTTATTGGATC
>JABFPH010000048.1:0-13777 GCA_022817485.1 Elgonia sp. ZL-2020 | reverse complement strand
TTTAATATTTCATGAATTATTTATTGTAACACTTTTATTTTGAAGAAAATAACACAACTTTTTATCTTTGGTATGTAATGTCATTAAGAAAGTCATTATACCAAAAACATTTTAGATCATACTTTTGTATTATTTTATTTATTATTTTATTTTAATATCATTAAAAAAAAAAAAGTCATTATCGTTTAACCAAATTTATTTTATTCAAACTTATTTTCTTCAGAACAAAAAGTATCAAATTTCATATGAATTTCTGATAAAAATTGTAAATTTAAAAGGGTTGCGACCAGCATATCACACCTCCCTTGTTTGAGTCGATTGTTAAATTGCACAAAATTTAATAAGCGACTAAGAATATTCGGGCATAGTATTTTGATCAAATTTTACTTTTGCTTTATTATAATTTCTCACTTATGTATAAGTATTTAACAATCAATTAATTTTATGAATCATCAGATGAGTGAAATTAAACATATTAATTTGTTTGGAATAAAAATTATATTTTGAACGAGTAGAGGAGAAAAAAAAAAAATATATATATATTCGTTACTTAGAAAAGATTCAAATATAAATAATTTTGCCTTAATCATGACTTTGAGATTTTTGGTCAAATGCCGTCAAGAAATTCGAGGAGTCCTGGCTTTAGAGAGAAGCAGCTTCTCTACTAGTTAAATGAATATTATATCTATTTAAAATGAATATTATATCTATTCAAAATGAATATTTTAAGATATTTATTTCATTTGCTTTTCCAGAAAGGATATTTTAACGTATCTTTGGAATCAGTATAAGTTTGACCAAGTTGAAACAAGATTTTCTCAAGTCAGGCTAAAATTATAAAAGGAAAAATTTTCAAGTTTCGAAATATATTTTGTTTTCTTTAAAATTTTCAGTAATAAGAAGTTATCACTTCCCTCATCAAATTCTCTAAATTTAATTATTTATGTTTGATTATAAAATTTGTTGTTTTTTTTTTTTATTTTAAATTTTTATCAGATATTCAATTATTTTTACGTTAAGTGTATATCAATTATCGCAATGATAATATTGGAACTGATTTTACATGCTATTTTCAATTTCATCTTCTGGAAAAATAATTGCTTTTGATGAGTTGTTAATAAATTCCTCAGTTTTCCTCTGGATTAATTTAGAAAATTCAAAATAATTTTGTCATCCAATATTGAAATATAGTCATCCCTTCACAATAGATTTTATATTCTTTGTCCTCAATTGGTGTTGATAAGCATAAATTATTATCCAGAAGAAAATTTCATTTTCACATATATTGTCATATTAACCCTTTCCAATATTATGTATTAGGGATATCTTTTCATATTGTATAAAAATTATACCAAGATGAAAATAATATAACCTTATATTTCTATCCCACAAATATAAGGAACTTAGCTTATACAATTACTCTATTTATTTTTGAATTTGGCGTGAATATTTAAAGTTTAAAAGACTATTATTTGAAATTTTATATTTAAATTATTTCTCAATTTATTGAAGTTATGCAAAACGTTTATTTGATTGAATCTGATATTTATCTATTAAGGAGAAAAGAGAAAGAAAATTATATTTTAATGAAGAAGTTCGAACCTTATCAATCTATATCAATCACTTCTATATTTCTATCCTCAGAGCGAGGAGGTAGATTTGGTAAGGCTCGAAATTCTGTAATATCTTGTGGTAAATGGTTTTTATCAGTTTTTTCAAAAATCCATTTATCAATGATTATTTCACTCAAAAAATCCGAAATTGTTCCGTCTTTTGAATTAATAACATTATTATTTTCCATCTGATTTTCTCTCAATAGACTAGCTCTAATATGAAATAATTTCTTTTTTAATGATCTTGTTGAGTTTCTGTAGTTCTGTTTAAAATTAATATCTTTTAATTCAGGATACCTTATTTTTATTTCTCGAATTGTGTAGCGACCCATTTCTCAGGAAAGGAAAACAAACGAAAAACAAATCGAAAACTATTATTCCTCAAACAAAGTAAAATCTTAACTGAAGAAATAAACTACAAACTTGAATTTATAGGTTTGAAAATCTGCAATCCAAACCATATCTTATCTCCCTCATGTCTTAATTCTTCTAATTCATTTTCTTTCAAAACTATGTCATTAGTAACTGTTAATATATTCGGAATATCAAGTTTCAAATTTGCTATCACATTTGGCCCTATCAATTTTAAAACACAAAAAAATAAATTTGAAGCTAAATTTATGGCTTTTACTTCGAACTTCATAGAATTGTCTAACTCTTTATAAATATTTAAAATTATATCATTAGTTCCATTAAATGAAATAATTTTAATCCAATGGTTATGTTTGTTTATCTCAATTATTTGTTCAAATTGACAATTTCTTACTATTTCTATTTCATGAGAATCGGTCAAATGTCTAATTAAATGTTTTGGAGAATTTTTCCAATTACAAGTTATATTTCTCACCAAACAGCCAACGTGACGGAAAAGACAAGATTTCTCATGCACAATTAGTGTTCCAGGAACAGACACCTCTTGGCAACCATCAATATTATATGAGCATGGAAATTTTAAACTGGCCGCCAAGTTTTCCATTGCTAAATTGCGTATGTCCCCCATTGGTATTCGGCAAGTTGGACAATTAACACACGAAGATTTACATTTATTGCAAATTATATGTCCATTATTACATTGATAAATACGTTCCAGTGTATAACCAAGGCAAATTGGACATTCAAATTTTGAAATAATTGTATCCATATTATACAAGTAATTTAAACAAACTAAAATATAGTTATTGAATATTCTAATATATAAATGAAAAATTTATCTGATTGAAAAAGAGAAATTCTTATCAAGTAAAAAAAAAAAAAAACAATTAAATGTAAATTACATAATATTTAAATTTTTATCATTATCGTTAGATATATTTTACTTCTGATTTCATCCGAGCCTAATTATATGAATATATATATCATGTATATTCGATAAAAAAAAAAAATTAATAAAATCTGAAATATTACTAACTAAATTATTTTTATAATAATATAATTATATAATAGTTGTATATAGTAATAGAATATAATAACTGTAAATAGTAATTGTATAAAGTATTAATATATAATAACTGTAAATAGTAACAAGTATAAAGTATTAATATATAATAACTGTAAATAATAATTGTATAAAGTATTAGTATAACTGTAAATAATAATATATAATAATTGTAAATAATAATATAATCAATCTCATTATTAATTAAAATGTAAAATTATGATAATTATATTGTTTATTATTTTCTAAAATGAAAGGAAACAAAAAAAGAAAATAATAAAATCTGTAATATTACCGACTAAACTACATCAGCATTTTGCTGTGAGTTCTGCCGTGGTATACATTCCATTCCTTCTTCCGTGTTGAACATATTACTGAGGTCTTTTCGTTGTCTCCGAAAAATCCAACGGTTGACACAAGCAGTCCATGGGGTGCAACAGTATTTCCAAGAACAACCATAATGTTGACGGAGTGAGCACGCATTTACCACAGTAATCATCAAGGTTTTGATTATTAAATATAAAATAATGGGAGTCAAAATGTAAAGTCCATATCTCACACAGTTAGACCAAATTTTGTTCCACATATTAGAAGTAATGTCCCCGACATAATCTGAGTCAAATACTTTGGATAAAATATTTTTAGAGATTACTGGTCCTCGTCCATTTACTGTTAAGGCTAAGTTGTTTAGTATGGCGTTCCTATCTGAAGGAAACATAATTGTTGTTCTATATTCCTTCAGTTCTTCTGCTGTGTAGATACCACTGTCCGCAAGATGAGATATGGATTCATAGTTCCAGGTATGTTCCAAGGAAGGGGAAACTTGTTGGGGATTTTTACTTTCGACTGGATTGGGTAGAAACTTGTACCAATTTGTACCAATCTGGTACATACTCGGTATCAAAGAATTACAAGATTTTTGCGTTCCCACCTTTTTCAAAATTCTGGTTAAGGGTGTCAAAAAATAATCTTCTTTATCCTTGACAACAGGTAATTCATGATAACATGTTTCAACAGACCTAATTTTTACTGGAACAGGTATGCATTTAATTATATGTATTACTTCTCCTGCCTGTACTGCCATAAATCCAGGTCCATCCATGAAATTATAGGCAAATTGGTCTGGATTGATGGTAGCAATACTCAGAGAATTTTTAATTATTTTTTGCTCTAGTCGACATTTATGTAAGAGAAAATCTCTGTATAAAGTGTCGAATTGTTTTCTGATATGTTTTTCTAAATATATCAATTTTGTATTTGAATATAATAATGTATCTAAATTTTGAGAGTCTAATTCCCGAGTAGTAGGAAACACATCTTCAGTAATGAACAATTTTGGATGTTCCGTGGAAAATATTTCATATCCACAAATGGTCATGGATTTCATCACAGCAAGAGCGAACGTGGCGGTACCAGTGGTTACACTATAGATTGTTTGTTGTTTTGGTATTTCGCTTAATATCCTGACTGCTGGTCCATAGTAAAGGCGGGCATAAGTGTCAAATTTACAAGAATCTGGTGGGGTTCTTTTCCAAAATGAATTTCCTCCATTATAATCTACGCAATTCTCATCTTTAAAATTACAAATGATATCGTTTAATTTTATTTTTCCCGTCTCTAAATCTATATAACCTGTAAAATCACGCAATGTTATTTGCATGGTTCCCTGAACTACTACATCTGACCATTTTCCATAATTATCCTGATAATGTGTACCATAACAAGTTCCGTCTCTTTGGATATCTCCAGCAAATGTCACGGAAGTTGTTATAGTACTATTTGATTTTAAATCAGAAATCGTCATACCAAATAATTGCAAAATCCCGGTATTATGCATTTTCATGCATGTATGGTAATCAACTTCGTGGATATAAGATTGTATTCCATCTTCGACTACGCTTGTATGAGAATACATTCCACAATGATTAACAGTACGAAATATTCTAATCTTACATTGATAAACATGTGTATTTTTATAATCAATTAATTGCAATAATCTGATATGGACATTTCTATTTTCAGTTTTAGTTTTTTCAACATAGCATTGACCGATGCTATGTAGTGAAATCCTAGTAATATTAGCGCTTGTTGCACTACAATCATATCCCACCAGTTCTATACTTTTGACACCTATTACCGTTAATAAAATTATCCAAATGAAGTATGCCATTTCTATAACAAAATAAATTATCCTAAAAATCTTAGAGTGTAATATAAAAATTTAAAACCTATAATAAAGGAACTTAAATTAATTATTTCTAACCTAATTCAGTATTTCACTGTGTATTCTAAATAATTCGAAGCATTAAACATTATCTTAGTCTACAAACTACTATCTTTTTCGATGTATGAATGCCGTAATCTATCGGCTGAAACTATCCTAGTCTTATTTCTAATTTTAATCTTAATATTTTTTTGATTAAGTACTTCCAATATTTTATACGGTCCTCTATATTGATTACTAAATTTACCAGATGATGACTCATTTAATAAAAACACGAAATTACCAGGGAGAAATTCCTTAGGTTTGATCTTTTTATCATAATAATTTTTATTTCTTTCCTTAGATTTTATTAAATTTTGTCTTGCAATTTGTTGCAAATGATATAAACGAGTCATCAATTTCACTAGGTAATCGTCATATGTGCCTGGTTGCTCAAAGTCAGAAAGAGGTTGACTTGAGGGCAATATGGCTACTTTACCAAAAACTAATTCAAACGGAGTTCTTTTAGTAGATTCGTGAACGGAACAATTATAGGAAAACATAGCTAATTCAACCCATTCATCCCAGTCTTCATCATCTTCCACAAATTGTTTAAGATACTCTGCAAGTACATGATGTGATCTTTCCAGAGATCCATTTGTTTGAGGATGAAAACTAGTGGTTTTGAGTTGTTGAATTTTCAATCTTTTAGCTAACAACTTCAGTAATTTACTAAGAAAATTCTTTCCTTGATCAGTTAACACGATTTTAGGGCTACCATATACACAAATAAAACGCTTAACAAATGCTTTTGCAGTTGACGCGGCGGTAGCATCAGGCAATGGTATTCCTATACAATATTTAGTTAATAAACATTGAATGGTTAAAATGTATTTAGACCCTTTACTACTTTCCTTTATAGGACCTACCAAATCCATTGCAATTTTTTCAAAAGCTGTTCCAGGAGTATCCGTTAACTCCATAGGTTGTTTGGTTTTATTACGAACTAATTTTTTCAATTGACATTGTAAACACTGTTGAATATAATTTTGAATATCCAATTTTTGATTATTCCAGTAGTAATTTTGGCGAATCATTTTATATGTTTTATTTATACCTTTATGACCACAAATTATAGAATTATGGGTTTCTCTCATAATTTCGTATTGTAAGTGTCTAGGTGGAATACTCACTATCCCTAAACATATAAAAAATTTAGTTTTAAAAACAGAAAATTCATTTTTAAATTTATTAAAAATTCTCCGCCAAGAAATTCCATTTAAATCATCAAAAATAGGAATACTCAAAGATTCGATAGGAAATTCATTCAAATGATTTTTCAATTTATTCAAACAGAGGGAAATTGTTTTCCAAGCTTCATCCGAACCAAAATTTTTATCTTTCTCATATTCTTTTGTTACCACCATAAGATAATTTGTATAATTTCCTTTTCTAAGAACTATCAATTCTCCCAATTTCGCATCATCTAATCTAGGTATCTCAATCTTTTTTGATAAAGCTTTAGTTTGTTCATCTAAAGGTGTTCCGGAAGAGGATACAAAATATGCCAAATTATCTGTTCGCAATATCAAAGGGTCTCTGGATTCTATAATATTTTGACCATAAACTAATTTTTCAATTTCCAAATCTAAATCGTCATCGTTCAACTTATTATCAATATCAGAATTATCATTTAACTTATCATTATCATCAGAATTATCATCTAAATCATTTAACTTATTATTATCAGAAATATCATCTAAATCATTTAACTTATTATTATCAGAATTATCATCTAAATCAACATTATTTGAATTATCATCATTTATTCTATCAGAAATATCTATATTATTTTCCTTTAAACTGTTATCTATATCATTATGCGAATCATTATCAATATTAATTGAATTATTAAAATTATCATCAATAGGGCTATTATCTAAATAATCGTTATTATTCAAATTATCATTGTTATCAATAGAATTATCATTAAAATTATCGCTTTTCTCTCTCAAATCATTATCAATAATCTCATTATTGAATTTTTTGTTTTTAAATTCCAATTTTCTGTTTTCTTTTTGTTTTAAACTATCTAAGTATAATTTGCCTTTTTCGGTTTGTTGTACTATTCTAGTTGACTTCCTAGATTGACAAAGATTAACCTCTTTTTCAACAGGATTTCTAGATAACGCGTCGGCATTTACATTCATTTTTCCCGCCTTGTATACAACATCGAAGTCATATTCCTCTAACTTCAATTTCCATTTTGCTAATCTAGTAGTTGGATCTTTACTAGTTCTCATCCAACACAGAGGTTTGTGATCTGTAACCACTGTAAAACGTCTACCATAAATATAAGGTCTAAATTTAAATACGCAATGTAAAATTGCTAACGCTTCTTTCTCATAAGTGGAATATTTTTGTTCAGTAGCAGTTAAGGTTCTAGAAAGGTAAGCTATTGGTCTATCTTGACCGATTGGACCTTGACTCAAAATACCTCCTATTGCAGTACCAGAGGCATCGCACGTTATAACAAAGGGCTTGTCAAAATCAGGATATTGTAATACCGGATACTGACATAGCTTCTGTTTCAAAGTATCGAATGCCTCCTGTTGCTCTGCTCCCCAAACAAAAGGTTCTGTTTTATGCGTAAGTTTAGTTAAAGGACGAGTAATTTGTGAATATTTGTCTATAAATCTTTTATAATAACCAGTTAAACCTAAAAATTGTTGGACATTCACAACCTTTTTGGGTTGTGGAAAATTCATTACAGCTTCAATTTTCTTTGGATCTGGTTTCAACCCATCCTTACTAATTACATGTCCCAAATATACGACTTCCTTTCTCAAGAATTCGCATTTATCTGGTTGTAATCTTAAATTGGCTTTCCTCAATCTATCAGCTAATTTCATGTATTTTGCTTGATGTTCTTTCAAAGATCGAGCATAAATTACTATATCATCAAGATAAGTAAACATTTCTTCTGTATTTAAACCTTTAAGTGCTATATCCATAACTCTTTGAAAGGTACTAGGTGCGTTAGAAAGACCAAAAGGCATTCTCGCGAATTGATAATGTCCTCTAGGAGTAGAGAAAGCAGTCTTTTGTGCATCTTCCGGATCCATTTTAATCTGATGGAATCCAGATGCTAAATCGAAAACTGAAAAATATTGTGCCCCACCTAATTGATCTAAAATTTCCGTTATATTCGGAATTGGATAACTATCTGGAATAGTTTTTGCATTTAAGGCTCTAAAGTCTAAGACCATTCGCCATCTCTTGTTTCCTTTAGAATCTGGTTTTTTGGAAACAATCCAGACTGGTGTATTATAAGGAGATACCGAGTCAACAATGATCTCCTTGTCTTTAAGATCTTGAACTTGTTTTTGAATTTCTTCTTTTAAGGTTTGTGGGAATCTATACTGTTTAACATTTATTGGGATTTCATCGGTTGTTTTAATTTTATGTGTTAATAAAGGAGTTGCGGGTAATTTTTCTCCAGGCAAATAATAAATATCGGAAGTATTTTTCAAAAGGTTAACTATTTCTGACTTTTCTTCTAAATTTAAATGATTTAACCGAACTAAATTTTGTAGTTTCTCAAATCTTTCGTCAGTTTGTGATTGAGTTTGAGTACCTTTTTCAGTCTCAGACTCATTCACAACGGAGAGTAAAGTATCTCCAACAAAAGTAGGAGTTTGGGTGAACTTTTTGTCACCGGACTCCAAAAAATCGAATGAAGGAGTGGAACCATTATCACTAACCTCCTTAGCATTACTCAAACAATCGAATGAAGGAGTGGAACCATTATCACTAACCTCCTTAGCATTACTCAAACAAAATATATCAAAGGCCTTTTTATTTTTATTAAGCGCACGTTTTCTTCGTTTCGCTAATCTTCGTTTTTTATCTCCCAATGAATTCGTCAAACAAGGTTTTTTCGTACAAATTTTATGCGCGCTTGTCAAGAAAACCCTGCTCTTAAATTCATCAGAGGATGTAACTTCAGTTTTAATTTTTTCATCACATATTTCAATTTCAAATTCTTCTAACTTATGACTTGGAACTACAAATTCAAATTCACTTTCTGTTGTATTTATAATAGGTAAGTAAGCTTTACCTTCCTCATTTTTAACTATAGCATTTCCGTAAAATATACCCGGTGCAACTTCCTGTTTTGGAAGATATCCTTCTTTTAAATTATTCAAAATATTAATACAAGTAATTTGCCTATTTCTTGGCTTAATTTTAATCATCTGATCTTTAAAAAAAGGATATCTTTCTCCTTTAATATATAAACAATTATCTTTAAAACTAATATCAACATCATTATATTTAAAAAATTCGGTACCCAGTAACCCATCCTGTTTAATAGGAAACGTATCTGGTACAACATGCATTTCTACTCTACATCCCAAAATATTAACAAAAATTTTTCCCAATGTATCAACAGTACTATCTGTTATTCCCATTAACCTTAATTTCTCTGACTTGTCAATGGTATAATCACCTACTATTTTGGATTTAATTAAATTTGGCCAAGCTCCTGTATCAATTAAGAACATGGCAGGTTCTTTAAAAAGAAGTTTTATCGATGGAAGTCCATTTTCAAATATAGTTTGTATGTTAACTATTTTTAGTTTGCTATTTGGACTATCTCTGTTGTTTCGGAAGCTCTTCCCGGCGTAGGTGGTGCCGGAAGAGCCTGGGAGTTTCCCATTTGATTAAAGAAACAACTTTCTGACAAATGTCCATATCTAAAACAAACTTTACAAACAAGGACTTGAGTAACGGGACAATCTTGAACGAAGTGTCCAAAGTTATTACAGCGTTGGCATTTAATATTTCTTGGACCATTCGAATAATTGCGGTTTTGATTTTGAGATGACTCAAACCTTGTTCTATTATTATTATTGTTATTATTTGGTCTTTGACTTCTGCAATTTGCAGCTTCATGACCAGGTTTATCACAAAGTTGACATACCGCTCGTTTTCTACAATCTTTGGCAACATGACCACTGTCATTGCACAATTGACATTTTTTTTGTTTTCTGCAAAATTTAGCAACATGCCCTTTCTGACTACACAATTGGCATTGTTTGGAGTCTTTACAAAACTTTGCAGTATGTCCTTTTTTATCACAAAGTTGACAATGCAAATTTAATAGTTCATTACAAGTTTCAACCTTGTGTCCTTTATTTTTGCAATATTTACAAGTCAAATTGTTTGTACATTCAGGTGCAAGGTGCTCTTCTGAACTACAAATTTGACAAGTATTAACACGTCGAACTTTCAATTGACATGCGTCAGTATTATGATTAGCTTTATTGCAAATTTTACAGAGTTGAGTTTTTTCGGAAGGAGGACATGGATCAAGCTGTAAAGTTGCTTGTTCCTTCAAAAATTCCTCTATATCTAAGGCTTCTTTTATGGCTGCATTGAAACTTCCATGAGCTTTCATTCTCGTGGAAATTTCGTTTCTTAGCCCAAGCAAGAATGTACGCAAACATTCATTATCATACTCTGTTTTCTTTTCCAAGGAAATTACTCCATTATTTATTGATTTATGGGTTTCTTCTATTTTTGATCTTAAATCTTTTATTCTACTGATATAAGAGGGAACATCTTCATTATACAACTGTCGAATTTTTACCAATTCTTTTCTCAAATGCGAAATATTTAATGGCCTATACAATTCCTGTAATCTTTTCAATAATAGCTCTACCGTGTTAAATTCTTCCCCTCTTATCATTGATTTTGCCCCATCTATAATTTTCGTACAGATAAGTTTAATCAAAAGTGGTTCGGAATTTACTGGTACTAAACTTCTTGCAATATTACATCCATTCGCAAAATCGTGAAAGGATGCGCCAGAAGCTGTTCCTGAAAATTTAGGAACAAATTCCAACGTATCCTTCAACCGCAAGTAATGTTCGTGCATGGCAGAATTTGTAATATCGTCGTTACTCATTACGGAATGGTAAATTGTATTCTCTTTTTTATATTTTGGCAAAACGTTTCTAGGGGTATCTGGTCTGGGTGTAAAGCAAGGCGTATCAAATTTTGAAGGATTTTGTTTATCTTCGGAAAAATTAGAATATGGAGTTGACCGATGTGGTAGTGCTTCCGCACCGTCCGCATCTAAATTTTGCAAATCCCTATCCCAATAATCGTAATTTCTTTCAGTCTGGGGTGTAAATTGTTTCTTAATTGTACCAGTTTGATTATCTGTTTTAGAATTTAATGTACTTTTTTCCTCTATTTTGACAGTTTTTTTAATTGTACCAGTTTTTTGATTATCGAATTTCAAACTCCAAGTACTCTTCTCATTAATTTTATCAGATATTTCAGTTGCAACAGCTTCTCGATTATCAATTTTTGAATTCACAGTACTCTTTTCTTCAATATCATCAATGTTTTTAATTGTTTCATTAATTAATTTATCATTTTCCAGATTACTTTTGTCAACATCAATATCTGATAAATTTAAATCAGTTTCCAACAATAAAGTGTCGGAAATAAGAGTTTTCCCTAACTCCGGTTGTTGCATTACGTTGCCATTTGTGGGTGAACTTAAATTAATACTATCTATATTTCGCGTTGCAACTTTATTTCCGCCTGAAGTAACTTGAACTTTATTTTTTGCAGCATTCGATAAACAAAAAAATTTATTGGTCTTACTACTTCTCCTATTCATACTCAAAGAAACCCATATCAATTTTAGTAAAAGATCATTTTATTTCAAAAGAAGGAACTTCGTGTCCTTTTCGACTGCGCCAAAAATTATACACTCTGTAACGTCTTGGAATAGGCGTTGCAAAGGGTATTTTTAATAAATAAATTTTGTTGATACATTTTAATTTTATTTTTATTCAGTTATCAATTTCGCAAAAAAACATCATTTCAGTTATCACAAAACATCAATTATTCACAAATTTCGCAAAAAAACATCATTTCAGTTATCACAAAACATCAATTATTCACAAATTTCGCAAAACCATTTTCAGATAATAAAATATCATCAACAACTTTAAAAAATCATGCAAAAACATTTCAAAATTTGTAAATTATCAATTTCATAAATTTTCAGAAATTTCGCAAAACCATTTTCAGATAACAATAAAATGTCTTCAAAAATCATGCAAAAACTTTTCAAAATTTCATCCATTTATAACATCACCAAAAAATCATTATAAAAATTGAACAAAACATCATTATTATCTTTTATTTCAAAATTGTTAATAAAAAAAAACAAATTATTATCAAAATTGATTAAGAAAACCTTTTGCAACATCACTCAGAAAATCGAATGAATTTTGATATCAAGAAAAATTTATTCTGACTATCACCAACTTGCCAACACAAAGTTTAGTGATATAATATTGAAACCTCCATTAAGAGTCGCCAACACGAAACTCTTAATTTTAGAATCAAAACCCAGCAATAAATTTATGACAAAAGGGTGTACCAAGTCGCCAACACGAAACTTGATAGTTAACTTAACCAGAAATCCTAAAGATTACCAACGCAACTCTTTAGGCACTGGCCAAATTTCCCTTTTATCATTTATTCAAAAAACTAAGATTGTGATAATTGCAAAAAGTAAACTACAATTATCATTTTGAAACATAGAAAAATCAATTTATTATTAAAATATTTCAAAAAAAATAATGATATATTTTTCAATTTAATTATTAGCAAAATATTTAAATTTGATTATTTGCAAAAAACATTTTTAGAAGGCATTTTAATTTAATAATTCGTAAAATATTTTTAAAAAAAAATCATTATTTATTGCAAAACAAAATTCATTATGTAACAATCATATAGTTCAACTACCTTTTGAAGATTCTCTCCCTGGTTAAAAAGTATATCGAGTCACTCAAATCACTTTACACTATTATTTCTTGATTTTCATTTCACAGTTTTGATAGTACTAACTCTTTCAGTGATTGAGCAATCATTTTTATACTGTTCAAATAGGGTCAGAATTGACGTCATAAAAACGTACTTTGATCGAATTTTGGAAAGTATTATTAATTCAATTGCATTCAAGAATTTAATCAAATCGTATGTTTTCTGTCCAAAGTCGATTAGAATACGTTTTTAAGTAACAATATTTTCAATAATTTTGAGTTTTCATATTTCATATAGTTTTAATCCTTATAAATTGAAAATAAATTTAATTCTAAAATCTAAATTTCAATTATAAAGAAAAATGAAATTAACTACATAAAATACTAACGAATTTATATCATTAAAAATATAATTAATTTATCCTTTATTCAGGATTTACAACTGAACTAAATACAGAAAGAAAATTAAAATGAAATTCTCTCAACAATTGATAATTTTCTGAAATTTTCTATATATATTTTTTTTTATCCTTCATATTAAAATTAATTTACATAATTTTTCCCTAAACAATGTTTCATTTATCAAAAATTAATGTATTTTCATCATATTTCTAATAATAAAAATCAGGATTGCAAATTCATTTCTCAATCATAATTTGAATTTGCAATT
>JABFPH010000047.1:0-13788 GCA_022817485.1 Elgonia sp. ZL-2020 | reverse complement strand
ATGATAATGGAAGTTATTCTACATTGCGGAAGTATTATTGGATGTTTCATGTTTTCTGGCAAAACAGAATTTTCCAATCTGCCTCCCAATCTCAAAATACCTTTTTTGTCCAAAAATGGACTCAATGATAACAATGGAGACTTGCTATCTAGTGGTTGTTTCCTTTGAAGAGCCGAAATCTCCCGAGAAAATGATGAATGTTGTATCACTTTTATTATAGTTAATTTTGCAACTTCAATTTCTGTTGCAGTTAAATTAACTGTTTTGGAAATAAGATTTCTCTGGAATACAACATCTAAGAATCTAAGTACATAAGCACAAATTCGAACCATTTTATTCCAAGATGAAAATTTAGAAAACAATATAAATTCATCATTTGAAGCCAAGTGTGAATCGATAGTTTTCCTTTTGTAAATTTCAGTCTGAAATTCATTTTCAATTTCAATTGGGATGGTTTGAGTTAAAAATTGCGGTCCTCGCCACCATATATCAGATTCTTCTAACTGCTTAACATCGACTCCTCGAGAATTCAAATCTGCAGGGTTTTGTTTTGATTTAACATAGCCCCACTTGGCCCTAGGTAAATTAGTTTGTATAAAGGAAACTCTATTTGCAACAAAAGTTTGCCAATTAGAAGGTGGCTTGGCAAGCCATGCTAAGGTAATTTTTGAATCCGAAAAACAATATATATCATCGACTTTCAGGGTTAATGAACCTTCAATATAATTCATCAATTCCGTTAACAATTTCGATGCGGATAATTCCAATTTAGGAATCGACAATGTTTTAAGTGGAGCAACTCTGGTTTTTGCCATCAAAATGGACATTGAAATTTGTCCAGAAGGGTCGATAATACGAGAATAAACAATGGCAGAATATGATTTCGAAGATGCATCACAAAAGCCAATTAATTGAATTTTGGAATTATTATCACTAATTCCCAACCAACGAGAAATGTTAATTGAATGAAGTAATTCGAATTCATTGTAAATTCGATTCCATTCATTCTGCAATTCTGTGGGAATTATTTCATCC
Organism: Elgonia sp. ZL-2020; assembly: GCA_022817485.1. Classification (NCBI taxonomy): domain Eukaryota; kingdom Metazoa; phylum Arthropoda; class Insecta; order Hymenoptera; family Scelionidae; genus Elgonia; species Elgonia sp. ZL-2020. The sequence continues at coordinate 12,753 of JABFPH010000047.1, read as the reverse complement.
CAATCCAATTTAAGCAACCATAATTTTTGCATAAATTGTTTCGATTTAATGGTAACTGGCGATACCCAGCCCATTGGATCGAAAATGCGAGCAATTAACGACAAAATTTCTCTTTTTGTTAATTTTTCTATTTTGCGATTATTTACTACGAAAGAGAATTCATCTTCATTTGAATTCCATGAAATGCCCAAAATTTTATCATTCAACGATTCTGAGTCCTTTAATGATTTTTCATTTACTTCTAATAACATTTCAGTTGATTTAACATTAGTCACCCATTTACTCAATGTAAGGCCGCCTAATTTCATTAAATCAATGATTTGTTGTTTGGTATTTTTTAATTCCTCAATTTCATTTGCGCCAAACAAAATATCATCCACGTAAACACTATTCAAAATATGTGGCTTAGCTAATGGAAATTCATCTCCATGTTTGTTTACTAACTCGCGAATGCAACGCATAGCTAGATAAGGAGCGGGCGCGGTACCATAAGTTATTGTATTGAGCTCATAGGTTTCGATTTGGTTTGTGTTGACATTTCTCCATAAAATGCATTGAAATGCCCTATCTTCTTCATCAACTAAAAATTGTCGAAACATCTTTTCTATGTCTGTAGCACAGACATATTTAAATGTTCTCCAATTTAAGATGATCGATGCAATTTCCTGTTGTAATTTAGGACCTATCAAAAGTGCATCATTTAACGAAAAACCCGAACTCGTTTTGCTTGAAGCATTAAATACGACTCTTATTTTCTGTTTACCGTTCTCTATCTTCGTCACTGCGTGGTGAGGAAGATAAATTCGCCTCTTTTCATTATTTCCATTAATTCGAGACATATGACCTAATGATTCATATTGTTCCAAGAAATCGCAGTATTTTTCTTTTAATTCGGAATTATTTTGAAGTTTCTTTTCCATTCTAATTAAAGAAGACAGAGCGATTTGTTTTGATTCTCCGAGACTATTTTTTAACTCCTTCGATTTAAAAGGCAATTTGACAACAAACCGATTATTTTCATTTATTTTCGTGGTTTCTTGGAATAATGTCTCACAGCAATTATTTTCTTCAGATAAAAAACTTTGTTTTGGAACTTCCTCTATTTCCCAAAATTTTTGTAGCAAATTATCTACTGAACCACAATGGTTAAGAGATATATGCATTGATTTAATGTTACTGGGTAATTGTCCCATCATGACCCAACCAAATATAGTTGATTGAGCGGTTAATCTTTTATCTGTGGAAATTTTCATGTCAGCCAATAATATTTGACTCAAATAGTCTACGCCAATTAATAATTCGATTTTAGATGTAACGTTAGATGTGGGTTCTGCGAATTTTAGACCTTGAAATTCGCGTATTTTGCTAAAGTTAACTTCTACTGGTTTATATGAGGTGATTTTTTGCAAAACTAAAGCATTCAATTTAATTGAATGCAAGTCATTATCATAAGGTAAAAGCTCAAACTCAACTTGACGCTTTACCAATTGTATGTTTTCACCCCCTAATCCAGAAACTGTAGCATCGATTCTATTCTTCTTCAATTTTAATAATTGAACAAGATTTTCACTAATAAATGATCTTTCTGAACCGGAGTCAATCAGTGCTCGAGTCAGCAATTCTCGTCCCTCAGAAGATCTAATTCTAACGATAGCTGTGGCTAATTTTGAAACTGAATTTAATTCTGAATTTATGTGAGCAGAAGTAACTGTTTCATTCGACGAAGATATGGTCGATTGAGGGTTATGATTTTCAAAATGCAGCAATGTGTTATGCATTTTGTTACATTTCCGACAACGCCATTTTGAGCTGCATTTGCTCACGAGATGTTTTGCAGAGAAGCAATTCAAACAAAGCTTCGCTGTTTTAACGAATTCAAATCTCTGTTTTGGATTCAAATTCAAAAACAATTTACATTTAAACAAAGGATGATCCTCCTTACACTTTGGACATTTAGTAATAAATACATTTCCATTGTGCGTATTAGAGGACCCTTTTGATTGATTGAACCTTTTCTGTTGTTGTTGCGGATTTTTATCAGACTGAATAGCTTCTAATGTCATTATGTGACAATATACAAACTCTTTAAAAGTTTGCAATGAAGGATATTCTTTGGAGTTTCCCAATTCCTTTTGCCATTCGAACTTTAAGTCTGATTCGAATTTTTTGGTAAGCAAATGAATTATTAATGGATCCCAACTGTCAACGTTGACTCCGATGTTTCTCAATGAATCTAAAACCAAACCATAAGTATCCCTCAACAATTTGAGAGACACCAAGTTAGTAGCACTAACTTTTGGGATATCAGTTAATTTATTCAAGAGTGAGGTTATGATCATACGTGGATGCTCATAACGATCCATTAATTCTGCCCATGCAGATTCATAATTTGCTCTATTCAGTGGGAGAGCTTTTATACAATTTAAAGCTTCTCCTGACAATACAGAATGTAAATATGTAAATTTCTGAGAATCCGTAATGGAGGAATTCTCATGGATAGTGGATTTGAAAACATCCCGAAAGTGAGCCCATTCGGTGTAATCACCATCAAATTTTGGCAAATCAATTTTCGGCAATTTAATTTGAGAAGAAAATTGATGAGATGCATTATGAGTTGACACATTTAAATCACCAGACGTTTGAACTTCAATGTTTACGTCAGGTGTCAAAGCTTGCAATTGTGAATTTAAATATGACTCAACATTCTCAAAAGCTATAATAACTTTCTCAAATTCATTGTTTAACAAAAATCCTATGGTTGATTTTTGTTCCGATTTTGCTGAAACTAATAACAATGCATTTTTTGATTTCGCTTGATCATAAAGCGAATTTGCTCGTTTTATTCTCTCATTTAAGTATTTTATTGTGAAGTTTTTGACTCCTAATTTTTTGACATTAATTAACAATCGGTTAATGTCATTTTCAATGAATTTAATTTCCGCAATGATAATAGCTAAACCCTGATCGTCCATTCTATCGCATGTATTCGCAACAATTCCAACAAACCAACAACTCGCCTAACAACAATAATCGTGTCCCTGTTCGGGCGCCAAATTTTGTTTGCGAATGGTTCAAAATTTTTAACAGACACGATTATTTAGTCTGGCGCAATTGGTTAGTTCTAAGGAATATGCAAAAATGCGAAAGAAACAACTCGAGTTTTTCTATTATTTAAATCATAAATTTATTGTCAAATCAACAAAATTTATACAAAAAAGGAATACAGTTTTGTCAAATTTAATAATTTACAATTGGATGTTGTTTGAAAATTGAAGAGATTCCAATCAATTTTCATATAAGAAATTAAATTATTTTATTTTGTTTTGGTTTGAATTTAATTCGAATTAAAATAGTTTTAATTCGAGTTAAATTTCAGCTGTTATTTGTGTTGATTATATGATAATAGATAACGAAATTAAAGAGATTCCAATTAATATCGTTATCTAGCAATTTGTAATCATCAAATTATGTGATTTCATCCCAAAATGGATCGACAATGAGAGCAAAAAAAAGAAAACGAACAATTTACCAATTATAATTTTATAACAAAGCGGATCAACAACTCGAAATTGACACGAATTGTCAATTTTAAAAACTTATCCTATGACGGATTAACCACGAAATTAATACGAAATATCAATTTAAAACTGATCCTATGACGGATCAACCACGAAATTATTTAACAAAAATACAGTTTCAGGCCCGTAATAATGAACCTCCCTCATCATAATTATCTCCCCATTTCTTAGTCAATTTTAACGATCGTGGATAGTGAGTCCACCGCGGAACTAATTTGGATGGAAAGGACCTGTTTACTCAGATAGTCCAGAGCAAACAGGAGAATTAGTGATATCAGGATATCGTCCTGATATCTAAGGAAATCAAGGAGAGGATTTTAATTAACTCGAAGTCCGAGCGTTTAAAGGCATAAGGATGAGGGCATAGCACTATACTTACTAAGTACCTGAAATGTAAAGTTCAATCATACTCCATAGCACATGTGGCTATGCTGCGACATCAAGACCAATTGACTCATGCTCGCAACGCTAAGTCGAATGACAGTCGCTCGAGCTCGTCAGCGTTTCCCAATGGTGGGGATCACGCTGCCGAGTATACGCGACGCCAACCGAGCTCAGCCGAATTGAACTTATCAAGAAATTCGATTTGAATTTCCAACAAGCTCCCCACGTTGAACAATGTAATTGTTCAAAAAACCAAACGAAAAAAAAAGGAATATATACATTGAGTGACTTTAAATTAATAACAATTCAATTATTTAAATATAATTTTAATGTATCATGAAGACCATGTTTACATCAAAACTATTATGTGAACAATTTAATGATCCCACCAATTTAACAAATATACCGTACATTAATTTTGGGTATCCTGGCTATTCTGAATTGGGTCCGATTATTCCACAAAAAGTTATCCGATCGACATTCCACAGACCCATGCAATTTACAGTAGCTCCTATCTGCTACCACGAGACAATATTTATACGGAACATTTATATATTGAGCTATGTCCGTAATCGAGACTAATTGTGAAAACGAAATCACTTCATGATTCCGTACTACTGCCAAAAACTCTCCACGTTCTTCTGGGAGTCGCTCCATACTTTCAGAATGATACTGAACACTCGTCTCAAGTTTTCCGTTAATATAGGTATTTAATCAAAACAAATGTTACCTCTGGATTTATTTGTAAACAATATTTATTTTAAATTAGTCGGTATCAACCTTGCGGGCTTTAGATTGAGACATGTATCCCAATATAAAATAATTTTGCCTATCGTTGTCCACGCCTTCCATTTGCGAAACTTCAGTACCGCTTTCTGCGGTACGTATATGGTTTGGCCAAATGCCCTAATCACCCGTCGCTTGCTGTCCTGCTCTATCATGATGACAGTAGGGTCTCTCAAAGTGAGATCGGGATTTCGAGCCCAATCCCCGAGACAATGCACTGGTGGTGGTGCCTTTTCCTTTGGCGTCGGCGTGTAGGAGAGATATGGCGTTGTTGTCGACTCTTTTCAACACAAATAAGAAAACGAGAAAAATGAATGCACGAGTCGAACATGATTACAAAATTGAAAATTAGAGGAAACGGACGAATCGAAAACTGAATTTAACGATCACTTGAACGAGTGAGTCTCTCAATAGTCCAAACATACCGATCAGCGTTGGCTGTGGAATGTATGGTTCCACTGGTTCCGTTTCTGGCTCTTTTCGAGGACAAAGCACTTCTTCTTCCAATTTTTCCAATTCCTGGAGGATCTCCTCATAGGATTGAGATTGGAATTGAGGAATATCCTCCTCCACTAAATCACGCAATACTCTATCTAAATCTATATCCAAGATATCCGACATTTTGCTTTGTACTAACTCCAATTTCAAAATTGACTAGTATTTAATATATTTCGAGCAAGCATTTGTTTGTTTTGAAACTCCATGTATTATTATCAAACACAATATAATATCTTTATTCTACGAATTGAGTTTCCAATTTATCTATTTTAATTCCACGAAATATAATATTTTCCAAAAGAAAAAATTTTTTAGGAATTATAATTCGATTATACCCTTAACTTTCAATTAATTTACAAAGTTGGGTTATATTTCTCGTCAATACAGTTTTTTCTGTCTGTATTCGAAACACCCTGGGAAGATCATTTTGTCCATAAATGACTTCCACAATTCTACCCATTGTCCATTTACAAGGGGGATTTATAGGGTCTTTAATAATTACTATATCGTCCACTTTAATTTTTTCAGTTTTTTGTCGCCATTTTTGCCTAGATTGTAAAGTGGACAAATAATCATTACTCCACCGTTTCCAGAAATGTTCTACGATTTGAGTCACTCTCTGCCATCGAGATAGTCTATTTTCATTAACGTTCAACAGTGACTTTTCTGGTGGAGAAAGTAAAGGCGCTCCTATCAAGAAATGTCCAGGACTTAATGTATCTAAATCTTCTGGATCATCATGCAATTTTGCTATAGGTCTAGAGTTAAGACAAGCCTCTATTCGACAAAGTATAGTTAAAAATTCTTCCCAAGTTGGCATGAATTTTCCAATAATTCTCTTTAAATGAAATTTGATGGATTTTACTCCAGCCTCCCATAATCCTCCAAAATGAGGGGATGCTGGAGGGATAAATTTCCAATCGATGCCTTGAACTGATAATGTGTTCAAGACGTTAGAGTCCATTGTGGCTTGTTTATAGGCCTTTCTCAATTCCGCATTTGCACCCTGAAAATTAGTGCCATTATCACTCCACATTTGTGATGGTTTTCCCCGACGAGATATGAATCTATGTAATGCTGCCAAAAACGCATCTGTATCATATCTCGTTACTAATTCTATGTGAACTGCCCTTGTTGCAAGACAAATAAAGATGGCTATATAACATTTGAATGCATTGTGTCCTCTTCCTGTTTGTTCACGCATGAAAAAAGGCCCGGCATAGTCAACTCCAGTGTTGTCAAACGGCCTTGATGGTTCACATCTAACTCTAGGCAAAGACGCCATGTATTCGTTAGATAACCTAGCGCGTGTCCTCCTACACGGTACACATTTGGAAATGATAGCCTTCGTTTCTCGACGAGCATTAATAATCCAAAATTCTTGACGCAATGTATGTAATGTCAATTGCAACCCTCCATGTAATGTTTGTATGTGAACATTATGTATGATAATGGAAGTTATTCTACATTGCGGAAGTATTATTGGATGTTTCATGTTTTCTGGCAAAACAGAATTTTCCAATCTGCCTCCCAATCTCAAAATACCTTTTTTGTCCAAAAATGGACTCAATGGTAACAATGGAGACTTGCTATCTAGAGGTCGTTTCCTTTGAAGAGCCGAAATCTCTCGAGAAAATGAGGAATATTGTATCCATTTTATTATAGTTAATTTTGCAGCTTCAATTTCTGTTGCGGTTAAATTAACTGTTTTCGAAATAGGATTTCTCTTGAAGACAACATCTAAGAATCTAAGTACATAAGCACAAATTCGAACCATTTTATTCCACGATGAAAATTTAGAAAACAAAGTAAATTCATCCTTCGAGATCAAGTGTGACTCTACAGTTTTCTTTTTATAAATTTCAGTCTGAAATTCATTTTCTAATTTAATTGGAATAGTTTGAGTTAAAAATTGCGGTCCCTGCCACCATAAATTAGATTCTTCTAACTGTTTAACTTTTACTCCTCGAGAGTTCAAATCTGCCGGGTTTTGTTTAGATTTAACGTAACCCCACTTAGCCCTAGGTAAGTTAGTTTGAACGAACGATACTCTATTTGCGACAAAAGTTTGCCAATTAGAAGGAGGTTTGGCGAGCCATGCCAAGGTGATTTTTGAATCCGAAAAACAATAAATATCATCGATTTTTAATGTAAAAGAACCTTCAATGTAAGTGATTAATTCAGTTAATAATTTCGATGCGGATAATTCCAGCTTAGGAATCGACAATGTTTTCAGTGGAGCAACTCTAGTTTTTGCCATCAAAACGGACATCGAAATTTGTCCTAAATGGTCAATAATGCGAGAATAAACAATTGCAGAATAAGACTGCGAAGATGCATCGCAAAAACCAATTAATTCTATTTTGGAATTGTTATCAATGATTCCCAACCAACGAGGAATTTTAATGGAATTGAGTAACTCGAATTCCTTGAAAATTCGATTCCATTCAATTTGCAATTCAACGGGAATTACGTCATCCCAATCCAATTTAAGCAACCACAATTTTTGCATAAATTGTTTTGATTCAATAGTAACTGGCGATGCCCAGCCCATTGGATCAAAAATGCGAGCGATTGACGACAAAATTTCTCTTTTTGTGAATTTTCCAATTTTGCGACTATTTGCAACGAACGAAAATTCATCATTATCTGAATTCCAAGAAATGCCTAAAATTTTCTCATTCAAGGATTCAGAATCTTGTAATTGTTTTTCATTTACATTTATTTCATTTGATTTAACATTAGTGGCCCATTTACCCAATGTAAGGCCGCCTAATTTCATCAAATTAATTATCTGTTGTTTTGTATCAGATAATTCTTCAATTTCATGTGCGCCGAATAAGATATCATCAACGTAAATATTATCTAAAAGATGTGGCTTAGCTAATGGAAATTCATCTCCGTGTTTGTTTACTAGCTCGCGAATGCAACGCATAGCCAGATAAGGAGCAGGAGCGGTGCCATAAGTTATTGTATTGAGCTCGTATGTTTCAATTTCATTGGTGTTGACATTTCGCCATAAAATGCATTGAAATGCCCTATCGTTTGCATCTACCAAAAATTGTCGAAACATTTTTTCTATATCTGTAGCACAGACATATTTAAATGTTCGCCAATTCAACATAATCGATGCAATTTCTTGTTGTAATTTAGGGCCGACTAAAAGTGCATCATTTAGCGAAATACCCGAGCTCGTTTTGCTTGAAGCATTAAATACAACTCTTATTTTCTGTTTACCGTTCTCTATCTTCGTCACTGCGTGGTGAGGAAGATAAATTCGCCTCTTTTCATTATTTCCATTAATTCGAGACATATGACCTAATGATTCATACTGTTCCAAGAAATCGCAGTATTTTTCTTTTAATTCGGAATTATTTTGAAGTCTCTTTTCCATTCTAATTAAAGAAGACAGAGCGATTTGTTTTGATTCTCCGAGACTATTTTTTAACTCCTTCGATTTAAAAGGCAATTTGACAACAAACCGCTTATTTTCATCTAATTTCGTGGTTTCCTGGAATAATGTCTCACAGTATTTATTTTCATCAGATAAAAAACTTTGTTTTGGAATTTCTTCTATTTCCCAAAATCTTTGTAGCAAATTATCTACTGAACCACAATGGTTCAGAGATATATGCATGGATTCAACATTGCTATCAAGCTGTCCCATCATAACCCAACCAAATATAGTTGATTGAGCAGTTAATTTTTTATCTGTTGAAATTCTCATGTCCGCTAATAATATTTGACTCAAATAATCGACGCCTATCAACAATTCGATTTTAGCATTAATATCAGCTGGTTCCGCGAATTTTAGACCTTGAAATTCACGTATTTTTTCAAAATTGACTTCCACAGGTTTATAAGAGGTGATTTTTTGCAAGACAAGAGCATTCAATTTGATTGAATGCAGTTCATTATTATATGGTAAAAGTTCAAACGCCACTTGACGTTTTACCAATTGTATATTTTCCCCTCCTAATCCAGAGACTGTTGCGTCAATTCTTTCCTTCTTCAATTTCAGTAATTGAACGAGATTTTCACTTACAAATGATCTTTCTGAACCCGAATCAATCAAAGCACGAGTTAGCACTTCTCGCCCTTCAGAAGATCGAATTCTAACGACAATTGTAGCTAATTTCGAAATTGAATTCGTATTTGAATTCACATGTGTGGATGTAACTGGTGTACTTATCGAGGCTGCCTGAAGTGGATTGCTATTTTCAAAGTGCAACAAAGTATTATGCGATTTATTGCATTTCCTGCAACGCCAAGAAGAAGTACATTTGCTGACTCTATGTTTTACCGAAAAACAATTTAAACAAAGATTCTTTGTTTTGACAAATTCAAATCGAGATTTTGGAGATAAATTCAAAAATAATTTACATTTGAATAAAGGATGCGATTGCTCACACTTTGGGCATTTTGATGTGAACACGTTTGTATTATGCGAATTTGATTTTTGTTGTTTCGCTTGATCAGATTTAGATTGATGTTGTGATGAGTGTCTGTCAGACTGAATGGCTTCTAAAGTCATTATGTGACAATGAACAAACTCCTTAAAAGTTTGTAAAGTAGGATATGATTTCGAATTTCCTAATAATTTTTGCCATTCAAAATTCAAATCTGATTCAAACTTCTTGGTAAGCAAATGAATAATTAATGGATCCCAAGTATCAACATTAACTCCGATATTTCTCAACGAATCCAAAACCAAACCATAGGTATCTCTCAATTTCTTGAGAGATGCTAAGTTAGTAGCACTAACTTTTGGAATATCGGTTAATTTATTCAAAAGAGAATTGATTATCATTCTCGGATTTTCGTAACGATCCATTAATTCTGCCCATGCAGAATCATAATTCGCCCTATTTAATGGAAGAGCCTTTATACAATTAAGGGCTTCTCCTGATAGTACTGAATGTAGATATGTAAATTTTTGAGAATCCGTAATAGACGAATTCTCATGTATGGTGGATTTAAACACATCGCGAAAGTGACTCCAATCGGTATAATCCCCATTAAATCTTGGCAAATCGATTTTTGGTAATTTAATTTGCGATGAAAATTGACTATAAGTATTAATAGTCGCATTAAGATCACCTGCCTGACTATGTACTTCCACGTTTATGTCAGGGGTTAAATCTTGTATTTGCGAATTCAAATAAGTTTCAACATTCTCAAAGGCAATAATAACCTTTTCGAATTCATTATTTGACAAAAATCCAATAGTAGATTTTTGCTCAGATTTTGCTGAAACTAGGAGTAAGGCATTTTTTGATTTCGCTTGTTCATAAAGCGAATTCGCCTTTTTGATTCTTTCATTTAAGTATTTTAAAGTGAAATTTTTTACTCCTAATTTTTTGACATTAACCAACAATCGGTTAATATCATTTTCGATTAATTTAATTTCAGCAATAATAATAGATAAACTCTGGTCATCCATTTTATCGCAATATTTGTAACAGATCCAATGGCCAACAATTCACCTAACAACAACAATCGTGTCCCTGTTCGGGCGCCAAATTTTGTTTGCGATTGGTTCACAATAAAATAAATAAATGACACGACTGTTTAGTCTGGTGCAATTGATTGGCTGTAAGGATCATGCAAATTACGAAAGAATAACTCGAGTTTTCTATTATTTTAAATATCAAAATTTATTGTCAAAGAATTTAGAAATATATATATACATAAAGCGACAATTTCGATAAATTTCAATTAATTTTACAAATTTATCAATATGAAAATTGAGGCGATTCCAATCAATTTTCTTGCGAGAAATTATTTTAATTTTATTTGTTTGTGTTGACTACGAAATGAGGTATTTAATTCGAATTAAAGTGATCCCAATTAATTCGAGTTATTTTGATATTATTATTTTAATTTGAACGAAAATATGACCGAATTCGAAATTAAATTCCGTCCGAAAAATAACGAGACCAGGAATACGACTAAAATTTTAAGTATCGATTATCATCAATTAAAAAATCACTGATATCGATCGACCAAATCAAATACGACAGGAATAGATTGATTTCCACGATAAATTCCCCTTTTCCGTTGTGTTAATTACATTCTCTTTTAATTCTCAAATCATGCGATTGTGGATGGTGAGTCCACCGCGGAACTATAGGAAGATAAGGACCTGCTGACCCAGATAGTCCAGGGCCAATACAGGAGAAAATGGTAAGGATATGAGGAAGTGGAATTATTTGCTCGAAGTCCGAGCGTTTGTTGGAAAAAGGATTATTGAAATCACCTTACTTACTATTCCTGAAAAGACAAAGCATAAATTGGTAATTATTTCCTGGTCTTCGTGCGCTCTGGTTGCGAGCCAAATGTCAACTATATCTCGTACTCGCGCGACTTCTACAATTGACAGTTGAGCGGATCTGAGTTCCCCGCTTGGTGGGGGTCACGCTACCGAATATGTTCGATCACCAACGAATTTGACCGAACGTTAATCGCGTGGTAATCACGCCGAATTTTATTTTGATTTGAATTTTACACACTCAGTGTATAATTAAACAGATTAAAATTAATTTTTGGGTCTCTTTTAAATAACAGTTTTGAAATATATTAAAATATTTCGAAATTTTTTGATATACTATGATGTACATTAATGATATTTTCTAAGAATCACTTAATATTTACTGTTTGATAGGCTTATGTACATTTGCAAAAAATAATGGAAAAAAAATATATTTAAAAATAATAATAATAATAATAATAATAAATAAGACTTAATATGAAGATTGATAATAATCAAAAGTGAAATATGTTGATAATCATTGTAATTTTTACCACATAATAACAAAAAATAAAAATAAAAAATTTTAAGCCAAAAAATTATAAAAAGCAAAATAATTATACAATTTTTTATATTCATATTTATATATAAAATTTTAAAATTAAAATTCTAGAGTATTTAATTCAAATTTTCTGATTTAGAACACATTTTTAAAATGTTTCTTAATTATAATTTAATTATTAAGGATTATTGAAAAAGTCTAAATTATCGAAAATTTTTTAATGATATTGTATACTATTGAAACATCTAAATTTAAAATTTTTGTTCATTTTATGAAGTTAGATTATTGTAAATCAAAAATTAGTTTTGGGTTGAATTATACAAGAAAATTATAAGTAAAACATGAAATTTTAAATAAAAATAAAAAAATATAATAAGTATATAATTATCAAAAAAATGTACTTTATCAATATATTACACTTTAAAGAACAAAAGATGATATTTAAGTCGCCCACTGCCACATCACAAACGTCCGTAGTTACTGAGCGAATTTTAAAAAAAAAATTATTTCATAAAAAAAAACTATTTCTGTCAAATCTTCTAAAATGAGAGATTTGACGGATATAGTTTATTTCGTTAAAATCAATGAAATACTCAGTATCTACGTACTGTATCTGTAAACAAAGGAGCACTGTATTTTCACCTTAATAACATAACATCATAAAAAACGTCCTTCCAAAAATCACTTTGTTATGG
>JABFPH010000046.1:0-14283 GCA_022817485.1 Elgonia sp. ZL-2020 | reverse complement strand
CTCTTTGTTTTTTGTTTTTTTTCCAGCCACTGCTCGCATAGGATTTTGGTCTGTTACTGGAGTTCTGTCTTTTTCTTTTCCGATTTTTTGTCGTTCCGACTCATTTTTCTCTAATTTTTTTTTTTTTTGATCAAGCTGGATAAAAAAAAAAGAGAAATCAAGAAATATAAGGTTTAAGATCTTCTACCGATACTTTAATGGATTTTTCACTGTTTAACTCCGATATTCGATATACATTAGGTGACAACCTTTCCGTTATTCGATAGGGACCTGAATATTTTGGTGCGAGTTTGGCGGCGAAACCTTTAACTGCGGAAGATAATGTTCGATTTCGGGACAAAACCAATTCACCGATATCATAACGACGAGAACGATGACGCAAGTTATAATATCTTGCTTGTTTTTCATGAGCATCTCTCACATTTTGCGAGATCATTTTGCGCAATCCTTCCATTTTCGTCATTCGGTCTCTCCACGCGTCTACGTCTTGAATCGTATCACCATTTCTAGGTTCTAGTTTTTCTCTCAATAGTTCTTTCGGTACCAATTCTCTACCCAAATTAATGAATGCCGGAGTAGCTTGTAGTGCGGTATGATATGCTGTGTTGTAAGCAAATCGGAAGTCTGAAAGATGTTCGTCCCATTCTCTATGATTATCACGAATGAAAGCAACAATCATAGTTTTCATGACTCGATTAACTCGCTCTACTGGATTTGCCTGTGGATGATAAATAGGTGTTGTGATCTGACAGAATCCTCCTTGATTCACAAGTTTGGAAATGTCAGAATTTACAAATTCTGTACCGTTATCCGTAAGCAATATAGAAGGAGTTCCCCAACGATTTATAATCATATCTTCAAACACGGTAGCAATTTTCTTTCCAGTAGCTCTACGCAAGGGACTACACTCAATCCAGCGGGAGAAAAGATCTTGAATAACTAACAAATAAGAGAAACCCGACTTACTAGTGGGTAAGGGGACCACGATATCCGCAGCGACAGTATGCCAAGGTTCAATGTGATCTCTCCATCGCATAATACCTACTGGACCTCTCTGATCCACTTTGATCTTCTGACATGTCTCGCATCGTTTCACGAAATCACACACATCACGATAGAGGTGGGGCCAATAATAAAATCTCAAGATACGGGAGAAAGTTTTTTCAACGCCGAAATGGCCAGACTGAGGAACACTATGAGATTCCTTCAAAATCTCTGAACGAAATTTCTTTGGAACCACCAATTTCCAAGCATTTAAATCCGGCATTAATTCTTCGATCATAGGAGATGGACGATGATGATACAATAATTGATTTTCAATTTTCCAGTCAGGATTTCGATCGGGAGATTTTCGTATGTCCGTCATACGTTGGTTAAGCCATTGATCTGAATCATCAGTAAATTCGAGAGGGGTCATTCGCAATTTCTCTGTTTCAATCAAACTAGAAATCGAATTATCAGATGTATTCGATAGTGCCTCAGGTACCCGTGTGGAAATGTTCTTTCTCTTGGTAATTTCAAAATCATAAACTTGGAGTTTAACGATCCAATGTGCTAATCTACCAGTGGGTTCCTTCAAACCTAATAACCAGTTCAAACTATTGGTGTCAGTGGCCACTTCAAAGTGCTGCCCTTCAACATAGGGTCTAAATTTCTCCAAAGCCCATAAAACAGCGAGGCATTCTCTTTCGGTTTGCGACCACTTTCTTTCTCCTTCAGTCAAGGAACGACTAGCAAAAGCAACCACTTTCTCTAAGCCCTCCCTAATCTGAATAATAACTGCACCTAAACCTACTGGACTTGCATTGGTCTGAACTAAAAACGGTAGACTAAAATCGGGATAACTCAACAAGGGAGGTGACGATAGGACTTGTTTGATATGAGCAAAGGCTAAAACTTGAGGTTCCCCCCACTCGTAAGTCTGTGAGTTCTTCAATAATCGAGTAATCGGCTCGGCAATGGTTGCCAAATCTCTAACGAACCGTCTATACCAAGAAATCATACCCAAGAAACTTCTCACTTTCTTTATGGTTTTTGGTACAGGGTAATTCAAAATAGGCGCCACCTTTTCCGGATCGATATGAATACCACCAGAATCCACGATAAAACCCAAATATTTCACGGAAGTAGTGCAAAATTTGCATTTTTCGGGATTTATGGTTAAGTTAGCTTCTCTAAGTTTTCGAAGAACCTTTTTCAACCAGTTGAAATGTTCTTGAAAAGTTTTTGTAACTACGATTATATCATCAAGATAGCAAAAGACATAAGGGGCCATACTTGGTCCCACTATTCGATCTATCAACCTCTGAAATGTTGCCGGAGCTCCCGTTAGTCCATATGGCATACGAATAAAATGAAACAATCCGAGTCCATCTACGGCAAAAGCTGTAATTTCACGACTATTTACTTCCATCGGAACCTGATAATATGCTTGGCTCAAATCTAATGTTGAAATATATTTGGCCTCTTTAAGTTGGTCTAGGATACCCTCAATTTTCGGAATAGGATATGCATCCTTCCGAGAGACTCTATTGACCTCACGATAGTCCAAACAAAAACGGTAACTTCCATCAGATTTTCGCACCATCACCAAAGGGGATGACCAATCACTACTCGATGGTTCAATAATTCCATTATCTAACATCTTAGTGACTTCCTCACATATATGTTTATAGACGATAGGTGAAACTCGACGAAATTTCTGCTTGATTGGAGGATGTCCATTTACATCGATTTTATGTTCAGTCCAATCAGTCATAGATAATCTTTCTCCGATAGGCAAAAGTTCGATATCAATCATCTTCTGAATTTCAGACTTCTCGATAGAGGATAATATGCACAATCCACTGGCATGATCTAAAGTCTCTTTTTCGGGAGGTAGGAAGTTAAATTTCTGTTGTACGTTTCCAACAAAACTCCAAGATGGTATCACAAAATCAATCATAATCTCAAACCTGGCAAGGAAATCCAAACCTAATACGATCGGTTTAGGAAGTGGCGATAATACAAACACAGGTGAACTAAGACACTTGGACTCTAGTTCAATCGGAATCTAAAACCGTAGGTCACTGAGTTTCTCTCGATTATCTGCCAATTTAACCTGCATCTTCACTCTAGTCTCGGGAAATTCTCTCTTTCGCAATTCATTGATCAATTCACTATCAATAAATGAACGGGTAGCCCCGGAATCAACCAAGGCTGGTAACAAAAGTTCGGCCACCTTAACTATGACCACTAATGGTCGTCTACACATCTCATTCGTACCAAAAGCAGACAGAATTACTTCGAAAGGAACTGAATCGGAATCGAAAGTCACGGGAGTACTCGAAAGAGTCGATGCTTGTGCACCCTCTCGTGCCAACTGGTCGGCCTTCTCATTTTCAACAATACCCGAGTGACCCCTGACATATACCCAGTCTACCTCTTCGAATGTAGACAACGTATCTAAAAGACGAACAAATTCCACTTTATTCCGAATAGGACGCTTGTTACCATCTTTCCAACCATTTGCTTGCCACAACAAAATCCAGTTAGTCATAGCCTGTATCAAAAATTTTGAGTCGGTATGAACTCGCATACAACGATAACCCATCGATTTCACTGCTTCGGCTGCGGCAATTACTGCTTCTATCTCCGCATAATTATTCGTGTTTCCACAATACACGGGTCGAGAGATATTATACGGATGGTTATCGGAAAAGAAAACACCAATACCAACCTTGGCCTTTGACGTTCCGTTTCCGATACAACAGCCATCGGTCCACACATCCATATATTTGTTCACCTCAGTCACTGAATCAAACCTTGCGACAGAACTGGAATCGACAGAAATCAAATTTTGCGAACTATGAGTAAAATGAACATATCCAGGAATCTTCTGCGTTCGCATCAGGGATTCCGAACAAGGTTTCCCTGACACTTCAGACAATTTAATTTCGTAACATTTTTATTACCACAACGATAACAAAATGTTTTTCTCGGAGTTGAACAATCCCTAAAACTATGTCCAGACTCATCGCAATTCCAACAAATCAAGTTTTTCATTTCGGCGGGACAATTTTCGATAGTGGATTTTGGTTTAGGTGTTTCAACAACTCCATCACTGGGTTTTCGAGAGAATTTCTTTCTCTCTTTATCTGAAGACGATTTCTTTTCATTGGGTTTCTCCCGCATAACATTCAGTTCCACAAGAGTATCATTTTCATCGTCATCAATATATGTAGCTTCCATGGAAGTTACACGATCACGAGAGCGAATTGATTTAGGAGGGTGGTATGCAAGATCCGCGTCAATCGATTTCTCGGGAGGAGGTGGAGCATGAAAATGCTGTGCCGAACGGAAAACATCTTCACAATTTCTAGCTACATGTTCGAGGTGTTCAAAACTATAAATTTCATCCGGTCGTATCGTTATTTTCAACTTTGGTAACATGTTTCGGAAGGCACATTCTATCATCTGATTTTCGGTCCAGGGAGGAACAAGCTTTCTCATGAGAGCATGTAAACATGTCAAAAAATCAGCAACCGGCTCACGATCACCCTGTGTTCGATTCATGATTTCGTACTGTAACGAAAATTGATAATCGCGTATAACAAATCTGTCTCGGAAGGCGTCAACAAAATCTTGAAAACAAGACCAATAACTCCGCTTATCCCTAAACCAGGCCAAAGCGATACCCGATAGAAAGAACGGTAGACATGCCAATAAGTCCGATTCTCGTATGGGCATCAATCGTTTACCCTCTTGTAATCGAGTAAGATAGGATTCGGCATTTTCCTTTCCCGAAAATTGAATGTTCCATTTGCGCATAACATCACAAGCAGATGCAAGATTTCGAGTTTGAGTCAATTCAGACTCAATCGGTTCCCGGAAATACGCAGCATTAACACCCGCACGATACATTCCAGAATCGCGAGTCTCGGTAGGACGATAAGTTGAAGCGGTAGATCTATAATTTCTATGATCGGGAGGAAATCTTTCTCGATCATGGAAGGAACGACGATCTTCCATTGATCGCTTAATAGCACCTTGATCAAAACCATTTTCTCTATTTCCATGAGAATACGATCGAGAATCAGAAAATCTACCATAATCTCCACCAGATATACCAAACTTCAATGGATAATTAACGGAATTTCTGCCCATAGAATGAGCAGATTCTCTCGCCTGTGCCCCCTCGCGGTAAGCACCAGTAAATGGTGAATCATCCCCAGGAAAATTCACAACAGTTGCTATCGATTCCCGAGATGAAGATTTAGTCAAACTTCCCTGCGATTCAGTTTGCCCCGAATCAAAGGGATCACCATTATCACCAGTATCAATCCCCTGATCAGTCGGATCTTCGACCAATCTCTGTTCGCGATCATCGGGAGGAAAAACAGGTGAAATTGAACCAAAATCACTCGAATTTTGCTCCCAATACTTAAACAATCTAGTCCGCTGTACGTGAATAATACCACTTGTATTAAGGTTTCGACGCCCCAACTCTTGCACCAATTCAGACTGTTTCAAAGATAGAATCCAGTCCGATACTCTCTGTTTCTCGTCTGCCATCCTCAATTAAGTACCCAATAAAATCGAGAAAAAAAAAAATTATTCGGGCAATCAATCACAATCAAAACAAAAAAAATAAAAATTTTTAAATTAAATATCTATTTATTTTTTTTTTCCATCAAAAAAAAATTTAAAAGAAATCAATTTAATTAAATAAACACAATCATATAATTATAAAAAAAAAACTCCAATTTCTACAATAATTATTTAAAAAGAACAAGAGAAAGAAAAAAAATTCAAACGCACCTGCATTTGTATACAAATATCAATATTGGCTCAATTCAATAAAAGAAAATTGTAAAATACAAATGGTTTGTTTGTGTCCGCTTGATCTTTTATTTAATTATTTATTTATTTTCTTTATTAATCTTTTCCTTTCACTCAAAAAAAAAACTTCAATCCAATATATATATATAAAGAAATTATAATTATAATGCCCAATAATAAAAAAAAATATAGTCAAAAACACTAAATGGCAAATCTAAGAAAACAATATGTAAACATACAAAATGTAAACATATGTGACAGCGAGAGACGAAATACGGAAACGAAAAGCTATTCCAAAACTCAATTGTCAACACAAAAAAAAAATAATAATTAATATTAATGGAAGATATCCTTTTCAATAAAAAAAAATAATCGAACTATTTCAAAATAAAACTAATCAAACATATAAAAATCAAAACCTACAAAGCAAAGAATTATTTTTTCCATTATATAAAAAAAATTATAAAAAAAAATAACATTAAAAAAAAACTTGAAGAAAAATAACAACCAAAAAAAAATCTTAACTAATAACGGTAGAAAGAAAAAAAAAATCAAATAAAATAACACAAATAACTATTTCGAGAGGCAACGAGAGCTAAATCAACCAAGTTTCACTATCACAACAATCAAATTTGTCAATTCCAAACATTTACAAATAATTTCATCGATAGAAATAATTAGATTAACTTAAATGGAACAAATAATGAACTTAAAATAAAAAAAAATATTACAAAATTCCCGTGTTTACAACAATTAAAATCCACAATATCGGTGTCAAACAGCGATAGATATACAAACTATAATTAAAAAAAAAAAAAAAATAACGTAAATACCAGCTTTCTGTTGCAATGATGTTCACACCTCAATTCACTCAATCTCAATCAAATTTCAACAGTTGCCAATGAAAATATCGATCCAAATCGGTAATCAGAAGCAATAACAACAAAATCCGCAGTTCGGTAACAATCGAAAGAGTGTTTGTATCAAACTCAAAGCAGCGCGCAGAACACAACGCACCACCGGCATAAAGGCGAATTCGCAGAACGTGCGGAGGGCGCCTCTCATTCAACAAAGGGAAATGAGCGCGAAAATTTCAAAGTATGAATGGTTAAAAACATAGAAAAAGAGAGAAAAAAAACCATAAATAACTAAATATATCCAAAATACAATATAAATAAAAATCAGAATTATCTCAATAAATTAAACAATTATTTAAATATACAAAAATTTAAAACACGAGAGAAAGAAAAAAAAATTTTTTTTTTAAATTTCAAAACATCAATGAATTCAATATACAATAATAAAATCAATAATAAAATTCAACATAATGTCAATAGTGCGTTCTATAAAATTTCATATAAATTCACAGCAAAACAGATTGAAAACAATAATATTAATACAAACAAAATAAATTTAACCTTCACATCAAAACGAACAATAATATCATTCAACCAAACGGAAAAATTTTCAAAAATTAAAATTTCCACATACATAAATTATCACACAATTAAATTACACAATTAAAAATTTTGAAACCAAAGAATCCTGGCAGGATCGCCAATTGTAACGTTGCAATCTGGCAGCTACGTCCTCTTCGCCACGCTCTTTAACAAATAGGTTTAAGATACTCAAAACTCAAAATCTAAAATATCAGGATCGCCAATTTTTTTTTAAAAAAAAAATAAAAAGATGAACGATAGGTCCACTACGACTTCACCGCAACGTATGGACAAAAATTAACTTCAAAATATAGATACAATAAAAATAGTAATCCGATAAACGATAGGTCCCATACGACTTCACCGCAACGTATGGACAAAATTAACCTCAAAATATAACGTAAAAAAAACTAACTAAAAAAAACCATTTATTACTGCGTGTAACGGAATTATTTGTCCTGAGCTTAATGCAAAACGGGCTGACTACGGAATATCCAGGCAAGGATTCTTGTGTAGGTTTCAACGAACAAAAATCAAAACGAGAGAAACTTCATGTCAAATAATAATATTTAATTTATCAATTAAATGCTTCGATACAGCAAATTATATATACCACAAGTCAAAATTAAAAATGTCACAAAATAAAATTTAGAAAATCGACCTCGAGAGAAATTCAAAATCAAACAAATTTAATACCAATAAAAACATAACTTAGCTAAACATTACATTAATCATCAAGGTCGACTCTCATTCAAAATAATCGTTTAATTACGTTGTACAAAACTTTTCTTTTTCGGTGAAAACTAAGGAAGTTTTGGGAAATAAAATCAAGAAAAAAAAATTATAATTTGTTACAATTTCTCTCCCACCATCCACCTGCAATTTCAGTTATTTAAAGGAATTTATCAAATGATTATTTTTATTTCGATACCTCCCCTTAATTATTCATTTTCCCCAAGGAAATTCACGAATTCGGTAGGAATCGGTAGGTCTCAATTAAACAAAAAAAAATTACTTAATCATTTGATACATCCACATTCGATAGGCTCACAACAACGATAGAATGCAATAAATTGCCAATATAGTCAAGAGAGTCATTGTTACAAGAATCAAACGATATAAAATAAACTCAAAAGTAATAAAGTGTAAAATTAAAAATAAAACTAACTTCCTTATTTTCTATTCACAAACGATAGTCTCAATAATTAATGGCAAGAAAAGAAAAATTAAACGATATAAAATCTAATATACTTTACTCAAGACTTTACTTCATAACGAGAGGCAAATTCTATACGGCATGAAACAAACTCACAAAAATTTCATTTAAATTCGTGGCTGGGCTGGTCTCGACAGGAACACACGATGTCCAGGATGGCTGCTTTCTCGAAGAACGCTGATGAGACTCTCTCTATTTCCAAAATGGGTCTGTTACATTAGGTCGTTCGCACCACTCATCCCCTCTTCACTCGCTCCCACTACTCAACTATATTTCCCACTTCTCTATCGGTAGTTTGCTTTCGACTCAACTAGGTGTCGCTCTATCCGCTCCATCTCCATGACAACATCTGAACGGCGCCGAAAGTTTGAATTGCATCCAAAATGAGGCACTGGTTGTTTTCCATTATTTCAGCTCGAGTATCTTCAAACAGACAAAAGGCACGAGATTTTCTGAAGGTGAAACTGCAACCAGACACAACGGTAAATCCTCATTTATCACCAGACTATTGGATACAGCATAAACAGCATCTATCAAACTTGTCGTTCTCCACGATAGGCCAAATCGAGGTAGAAAAATACGACGCAGACGTCCGGGAGATAAAATTTTCCAAAGAAATGTAAGATTTGCAAGGTCTAACACTTCTGCTGATGTAGGTTATCCAAAACAAATCCGATAGGCATTTATCATGAACTTCATTATCATAACATAATTCACTGTAGAATGATTGGTTGTTGGGCTCATCTGCAGTATCAATGACCATGAAACTCGTTTCTCCTCTCGTCAGAGAAGTCAGGGCGGTAGAAGTTAGAGTAGCGAGATTAAGTAAATCGGGAATGATTAGATACATAATTTTCCGACAGCATACTCTCTGTCGACGATAGTTTCCTCAAAATTTCCTCAATAGAATTTCCGCTGATGACTTGGGATTCTTCACGATGTAGTGTGTTCTCTGCCAGACCGTCCCATTACAAAGCCAATAATACTCAAAAAGAAATTACACATCCTAATACACAATAATTCTAGAATAAATAATCATACACAATATCATTAAAATATCATTTTCATCGAATTATAAATATACAACTCAAAATAACGGAAGATTTTACAAGCAAATATCAATAAATTTCACAATAATTAAATTAACTCAATCCATAAAAATCAAACATAAAACTAAAATAATTTTTCTTGCCAAAATTAGGACCAACCATCCGGGACAGTTCATGTTTCCTGTGTAAGATGTTCGTTAAATTTTTGGACGAGCAAAAAGCTGCGTCACAATGGGTTAGATATGTTAACCGTAGAAAGAATGTTAAAATTTATTATAGCGTGCTGCGTATTGCACAATTTATGTATTACTGCAAACGATATACCAATTGAATACGCAAATTACGTTGAATTGTATCCTCAACCACAGGACCATGAACCGCAAGAAAATCGTCGTGAAAGACTTCTGGGCGTTTTAAAAAGAGATGAAATTGCATCGCTATTGTAATTGTAACGGATAACATATCTATTCAATTTTTATAATTTGCATTAATAATTTAACAGACTTATAAATTATAATTATTATTATAGTTATTTATATAAAAAAAAATACTATTTGATATGTTTCATAAGTTCCGTAGCAGTAAAAATATGCATTTGATAAGTGTTATTAAATAATTCATGCAATTTAACAGAGTTATAAAGATAAGTGTTCATTAATCCTTTCTAGATAATCAAATAATTTAAAATTCATTGGAATTATTAAATGTAGTTACAAATTTCAGGCACCTGTGTAACATTAGTCAAAATATATTTTACGAATAAATAATATTTTTATATAAAAAATAATTTATTTTGTTTTATAAACAATGTATATATGTTGTGAAAAATTACTATTAGTATAATAAAATATGTACATAAGTTGTGGGTTTACAGATGGAAAATTAAACATTTTAAGAAATGTCTTACAAGAAGACATTTTTAATCACTGAGACACCTAATGATAATTGTTTCCGCAGTGTATTAATTGTCATTAATAGTAATGTAAAACAAAAATTTGACTTGTAACTATTCTTTATTCAAATAAATTTTAGAAATACAACTCCGTTCCCATACTGTATTACGATTCTAAGTGAGTTTTAATCTATGAACATAAATACTTGAAAATGTAATCTAAATAATCTAATATCACATTTCTTATAAAATTAAAATTTAGCTTACATTCATTTTGTAAATTATTGTTTCAGATCTTTATAACACTTTTCATCAATTAAAACATAAAAGCGTAGCAACTAAAACAAATGATTGAACATTAACAACATAATTGTAATACAAGATTTAAGTGACAAAGTTAGTCTTTTTTAAACAATTCTTTTAGTAAGTCCATTTTCTCTTTGTGTCTACGTTCACGATTTTGTTCTGTTTCATTATGTAATTCACGAGCTAATTCCTCTTTAGATTTCTTTGGTATTGCCCCACTGCATTGTGTTTTTGATGATGGTTTACTTCGCTCTAATTGTCCTATTCCAACTTTCAGTTCTGGTTGTAAATTGTCATCAAAGCTTTTGATTTCTTCAAATTCTTTTAAAAATTGTGATTTAGCTGGACTGCTTCCAGACCTTCGATTTTTTTCCATATTCTTTTTCTCTTGTTCTACGTATCTATACCTTTTTTCCACTTGAATTGCACTTTTGAAGCTTTGGAAAGTGTCATGAATTTCGGCTGAAATTTTATCCCACATGGCTTTTATGTTTATAAAAATTTTTTTGGGACCAATTTGGGGATAATAAATTTTATATTTGCTCAATAAAAACTTAGTTTCATTGTCTGTCCACGTTTCTTTATATTTCTTCGAGCTTACTTCTTCATCTTCCAACAATTCATCTGTTATAAGAAAAGTGAAATTAATAAAAATTGAAATTGATAATAAAGTGAAATTCAATTATAAAAATTACTTTATAAAATGTAAAAACAAAAAATTTTATTAAAATAAATCACTCTATAATTTGTTTAAAAATTAAAAAAAATTTTTTTTTGTTTTTTTTTTGTTACACTTGTTTGAGGTATTATTACATCTATAATACAAGGGCGACATTTATACCAACCCCCCCGTCGTAGGGGTTCTCTCATACCACGCACATATGAGTCTATTTTTCGTAACTATATTTGTAAGGGTGCCATACCACATTACGTAGATATGGCAACCTAAACCTTATACAATTCCGTGCTTTCCGCTCACTTTGCTGAGGTAGAAAAAAAACGTCGCTAGGCGAGATTCGAACCCGCGATCCTTGGCTCACCAAGCGAGCGCCTTAACCACTACACTAAAGTGTCAGTCATTATTTTACAATAAATTGTAAAATAATTTGTAATAGTTTCATTACTTCAAAAATAATAATTTACAATAGTTTTGAAACATTTTTAAACTAAAATATATGATCAAAACGTTAAAGTTAATTTAAATTAAAATAAAAAACTTCCATGTTTAACATTTCTTACTTTTATCAGAATCTGCTTGTTTCCTTTTCTTTTGTCCTTCTATTTAATCTTATAATTGATCTAATTCAGAAATATTCATTAAATTATACCCTGTTGTACCTAAAAATTTCATAAATGTTAATCTGTAGTTTTAATAATTAGTTTTTATAGGTTAAAATTATTATTTCTGTGTATATGTATTATATATACATAGTACATACCGTCATCATTTTCAATTTCACATAAACATTCTGAACCTTTCTTGATAAAATTAATAACTATTTTTTTAGTGCTTGCAAGCGAAAAATGAATATCTTGAAGTTAATCATCTGTCAATTAAAAAACAAAAGATTGTTTATTTCTGTTTCATTTTATATTTTTTTAATTTCATTATATATAAAATAAAATATAAATATACAGTTTTTTTACAACATGTATATATAAAATTTTTTTATTAAATCTACCTTTCTTATTTTATTTAGAAAAGATGGCGACAATAACAGAAATAAAAAGAAAACCCGAGAAAACGCATGTTCGAGCAAATTTTATCCATAGACAATTATTTCCGAACATGAATTCATCTAAAATGGATATTGTCCAATATCTATAATTATCACCAGACATTTTCGAACACGAGTTCAATAGTTCCTAGTCGACAAGGAAGTAACCAACCATTTCCGAAAACGCCATAACCAATGTGTCAAGATTGGGATTTAACCACTGAACTATGTATTACTATTAGTGTCCGACCGAAGGTTCGGTTTCGGTTTCGGTTTCGGCCAGTTTCGGCTAAAAATATGAGTTTCGGCTGGAGTTTCGGTTTCGGCCAAAAATCGGCCGAAAGTTCGGCCAGGCCGAATCTTTTTGTGTCAAGCATCCAATATGAAAAAAATATATACAAATGATTTTTAATTAATTTAACGTTTAATACATTTTTACTACTCAAATTTCTTATCGTATATCAATAAAAATAATACAATAATCATTTTAATAAACATAAAATGAAGTTCATTTTTTTTGTTAATTATCATATATCTAAATATTTTTAGTCTATAATTATTGTCTGTGTAATTCAGACTTATGGGAAGAATTAATAACCATTGACAGACTTCAGTTTTTTAACAAAAATTTTATTCATATTCCACAATATTTTTAACAACGTTTCAGTTCTAAACTTCGAATCATCATTAGGTTGAAAATTATAAAGATACATGCTAAAAATCGTAGAATATATTGTAAAATGAGATATATTTTAATTGAATTTTAAGTTAAGACAAAGAAAATTTTGTTACCAACACAAACTTAGATTAGTTTTTCAGAGACTAACCTGATGAATTCCTATAGTTTTTATTATTTGATGACTCAATAATAAATAAATAAAATTACAATTATTTAGGCAAAATTATTAAAACTGTATACATGTAATTCAACGTCCAAATCATATCTGTCAAAACATTGACGTCAAATAATTTGCATTATGTCAATGCGAGTTTGTATTGATAAAATGCAATTTTGCATTGACACAATGCAAATCATTTTGCTTCAATGAATTATTTTTAATAGTGTAGCACAATAACTAAGTTAAACATGTAAATATAAATAATATGAATATTTCAATTTATAAAATTAATTTTAATAAACCTTAAGTTACACAAATTTAAGGATGTTTTGTCAGTTTGAAACTAAAAATTTAGAACTATTTTAAAATCGATAATAAATTATTAAAATTAAATAACAATACGTACATAATACTGAATTTATTAATAAAAACAAATTTACCTTTAAATAAAAAAAGAATGAATCTTATATCTTCATAAATTAATTAGTTATAAACAATCAAAGTTCAACTATATTTTAGATCGTTTTTAGCTGAAGAAATTTACATGTTTTCATGAAATGTCTATATGTAAATAGTTCAATATATTCTTCAAACAATTCCCAATAGCTTTACCCGATCGGATTTTTAAAATTTTAAATTGCTTATATGAAATAGCTATTTGTTTATTAGTTTATCAAGTCGTTCGGTAGAAATGACGACGGCAAAAGTTAGACAGAAAGACCGAACTATTATTACAAAATAATCAGAAAAAACTAACCTGCAATTTTATTTTTCGACGTTTTAAATATAATAATATTCTAAAATTGTAAATTACCGTAATAATTACATCTCATGTAATACAACAATTCGATTTGAAACCATTAATCGCACAGTTTAGGTATAATATTAATTATAATTCGTTTCGATATCTATCGATATCCTAAAAGTGTCAAATTTATGACTTTTCTCCACACCTATTATTATGCTAAAGTCGGAGTGCTTTTCGCAAAATATCCGCTAGGAGC
>JABFPH010000045.1:0-14475 GCA_022817485.1 Elgonia sp. ZL-2020 | reverse complement strand
ATTCAAAATTCAAATTCAAAATTCAAATTCAAAATTCAAATTCAAAATTCAAATTCAAAATTCAAATTCAAAATTCAAATTCAAAATTCAAATTCAAAATTCAAATTCAAAATTCAAATTCAAAATTTAGATTCAAAATTCAAATTCAAATTGCTGCGTATTTGTTAGATAGTACATTAATAAAATTTATGCAGCTCAATAAGCAACATGTATGAAATTTCATTATTTGACAGAAAATATTTACTCGTATGAAATTTTATTTATTTATTCGTTTTTATAGGAGAATTAAATTTGCTAAATTAGAAGAGAAAAGGTATGAAATTGAGAAAGAAAAGTTTGTCACTATTAACGAGGACACAGGATCACAATCAATAAAGGAATCCAGTTCTATTGAAAAGAATGTTACTTCTTTCATAGGTAATGATAACACATGCGAACGTTATGAGGAAACATATGAAGTGATATTATGCAATGATTCGATTTCAAATGATTTAGTTACTAGTAAAATGCAAAAAGAAATTAACAATAGAAGTAACGCTTTGAATACCCAAACTCATTTTGATGATGATGTTCTGCTTACTAATAACGACAGAAAAAATGAGTATAAATTACATAAGGAAACTACTGTGAATGAGAATTATAATGATGATATTGCTTCCAGTCATGATGAAAGTGACAATCATTTAAGTAATCAAGAGACTGATTCTAGTATTAATGAGGATGATAATACTAAAGACAGTGATACTGGTAGCCTTATTATTGAACATAATGCTACATTAGATCCGCATATTGTACCAGAAGAGATTCTCAAAGGACGTTCAATTATTAATGTAGGGTATTTTTTGTCAGAAATGCATAGAACGTTTGAAAATCATTGTGTTGGAATACAATGTTTATTTAGAGATTGGAAGCTTATAAAAACACGTAAAAAAGGTTTAATAACGCAGTATTTTTTCAAATGTCAGATGTGTAATCACGAAGACAACATTTGGTCAGAACCTACACAAGATGATATCTTAGATCTTAATTCAGCTGCAGTTACTGGTACTATAACGACTGGTATTGGTTATTCTCAGTTCGAAGAATTATGTGCATCAATGCACATACCTTGTATGTCATCAATAACTTATGCAAAGTACCGACAAAATATCATAGATGATTTTTTAGATTCTGCACTTGAAAACATGAGTCTTGCTGCAGACGAAGAAAGAAGATTGGCTTTGGCACAACAGGAAGTGATTAATGGATTTCCTTATATAACTGTTGTAGCTGATGGTGCATGGTCAAAAAGATCATATGGACATAGCTACGATGCATTATCCGGAGTTGGTGTTATACTTGGTTATAGAACTGGCAAAGTTCTTTACGTAGGTGTCCGGAACAAATACTGCTCATATTGTGCATACTATCAACGCAAGAATTTAGAATGTCCTCAACATAGATGTTACAAAAATTTTGACCGTAATGATAGTTCAACTAGAATGGAAAGTGATGCTATAGCTGAAGGATTTAAATGTAGTATTGCTATGCATGGCCTAATATATAAAACACTTGTTGCTGATAATGATAGCAGTGTCTATGCAGCAATTATGAATAGCAAACCGTATCAAGATCAACAAGTAACGGTTAAAAAAATCCAATGTACAAATCATTTGTATAGAAATTTATGTAATAAATTGAAAGCTTTAGGAGAAGCTACTCAACATCAAGGTCAAAGACAACCTGGTTATGTTCAAACTAGAAATATAATAAAACAAAATATTTTGAACATTAGACAAGAAATTGTAAAAGCATCTGCTTTAAGACAAGATATGAATGCATCGCAAAACGTGAAGATTTCAGAATTACAGAAAGATATTCTGAACATTATAAACCATATATTTGGTGATCACAATTTGTGTCAATCCCGTGGGTTAAACTGTCCATCAAATGAACATGATAATCATGTACCTGATCTTGTTAAACATGGATTTTATAATAAATTGGACACTGTTTTTCGCACTTTCAGTAGTCACGCGGAAAGTTTATTGTTAAATCTAACAAATAATGCTGCAGAATTGTTTAACTCCATATTATGCAAAGAAATTGGAGGAAAACGTATTAACTTTGGTGCACGAGGTTCATATGATGCTCGGGTGTCAGCTGCAGTCTTGCAGAATAATACTAAACAAGTTTTAACAGAATTTCATAGAACTAATGATAAAACAGTGCCAGAAGTTGTCGAAAATTTAGAAATTCGGCGACAGAGAGCAGTTGAAAGAACAAAAATTTATCGAGCTACAAATGAACAAAACAAGATCTTCAGAAATAACGCACAAGTTGATCAATATTATGGACCACAATCGCAACAACCAGACATGGAAGCAGAACAGTTTGAAGTAGTGAAGACTAATCACATGGAAAAGTTGCGTAGATTTGCCCAAACTTGGGAAGATATAGAACAAAATACGAGAAGTCAAAGTGACAGTGATTTGTGGAAAACTCTAAGACAAGAAATGATTACAGCATCAAATTTTGGTAAAATTTGTCGAATGAGACCTACAACTTCGTGTGCTGAAACTGTCAAAAATTTATTATATCCTTCCCATACTGAAACTCTAGCAA
This sequence comes from Elgonia sp. ZL-2020, assembly GCA_022817485.1. Lineage (NCBI taxonomy): Eukaryota > Metazoa > Arthropoda > Insecta > Hymenoptera > Scelionidae > Elgonia > Elgonia sp. ZL-2020. Next base: position 11,871 of record JABFPH010000045.1, on the reverse strand, counting down.
TGCGGTATGGGCGAGAAAATGAGGCTACAGCGAGATTAGCTATGGAAAAGAAACTTCTCAAAGAAATTCGTTCATGTGGATTATTTATTGACCAGGAATATCCATTTTTAGGAGCATCACCGGATGGCGTTATAGATGAAGATGGTGTAGTAGAAATAAAGTGTCCAAAATCTGCCGAAAACTTGACCATTGTAGAAGCTATTGAATCAGTACCTTCTGTACGGGCAATATTTGTGAAAAAAAATCCAAATATCATGAACAAAAATCACAAATATTATTATCAAATACAAGGTCAATTAAATATAACTAAGAGAGAATATTGTCAATTTGCAATTTGGACATGTGTAGATATAAACATAATTCGTGTACAAAAAGATGTACAATTTTGGAATGAAAAAATGAAACCTTTTTTGATAAGATTCTATATGGAATGCTTATTACCAGAGATTGTAGACAGTCGTTACAATCGACACATGCCTATACGGGACCCTAATTATATTATACGAAATCAAGAAAATGCAAATATACGTAATCAAACTGGGTCACGGAAACGTCATATTTCCGAAACTAATCAAGATCAAAATGAATGTGCTAATGATGAAAACAGAAGAATTCATGTAATTGAGGAATCTACAGAAGAAGCTGTAGAACCTATATATACAGTTGACGAGCGAAGACGACTACTGAATGATAGCATCACAGGTTTACAAACTATAAAATCGTTTATCTTACGAGCCAATTCTTCTGTAAACGATGCTTCAATGGACACTTTCTTACAAATAATACGAAACACAACTTCTTTCAAAACTCAAAGTGTAAAGTATGTTATATATACAGATATAGTAGAACCCCTCGAAAATGAGAAAAGTATTCAAATTATTAATGGAAACTCAAAATCTCATTGGCGATGTTTATATTTTGATGGAGAAAAACTCTTTGTTTATGACAGTTTACCAAACAACGGTTATGAATCTTTTTCAGATATTGAGGATGAATATATTAAGACTCGTTTTCCTCTAATTCATGAAGAAAATATTATATTTCCGAAAGTTACACAACAACCTGATAACTTCAGTTCGGGTATATATGCCGCTGCGTTTGCAAGTACTATTGCTCTTGGAGATGATCCTGCGCGTGAAAATTATTCGAAGCGTGTTATGGATATGCGAAAACATTTCGTAAAGATAGTAGAGCGAAATAAATTAACACACTTTCCACAAGAAATTGAACCTGTTGAATGTAGAACGTCATAATGTTCTACCGCGATTTAAGGTTTCCAGGATCGTCCCCGAAAAAGTATACAGGAAATTATACTTTTCAGGATAATTTTTGTGGAAATATACTAGAAATCATATTTTCCAGGGTCATCCATGTGAAAGTGCACTGAAAATAAAGTTTTCCAGGGTCATCTGTAAGGAAGTGTACTGGATTCAATATTTCCAGGGTCATCTTCGTGGAAGTGTACTGGAAATAATATATTCCAGGGTCATCCACGTGGAAGTGTACTGAAAATAAAATTATCCAAGGTCATCCAAAAAGAATTATATTAAAAATAATATTTTTCAGGGTCATCGTCGACGAAGTGTACTGAAAATTATTAAAAAATCAATCAAATATTCATATTTGTAAAAATGGGGAGACGAAATTTAAAATTCTGGTTGCGTCTCACAAAAGTGAGCGATGGAGGAGCTCACTTTCATTCATCAAAAAGACTTTTCATAGAAATTTATGTTTCATGGTGTTGAAAAATAATTTTCAGAGTGATTTAAGAATTGATAATTTAAAATAATTAAAAATAAGAATTTAATATTCTTATTTTGAAAATGGGGAGATGGAATTTAAAACACTGGTTGCATCTCACAAAAGTGAGCGTTGGAGAAGCTCTCTTTCCTATGTCTACAAGACTTCATAGAAATTAGTGTTTCATTCAGCTAAGTCCTCGAGCGATTATTGAGATCATGGACGACAAAATAAGTGTCTCTCTGCAATTCTCAACGAAGTGCATTGGAAATAATTTTTTGTAATAGAGACTTTCTCGAAAAGTGAAGTGCAAATAATTTTCTTTACCAGGGTCTACCTCGAGAAGTGAACTGGAAATATTTTTTTTAACCAGAGTCTTCTTCGAGAAGTGTACTGGAAATAGTTGTTTTTACCAGGAAAATATTTCTTTTTTACCAAGGTCTTCTTCGAGAAGTGTACTGGTAAATATTTTATTATCCAGGGTCTTCTTCGAGAAGTGAACTGGAAATAATATTTTTTATCCAGGTCTTCTTCGAGAAGTGTACTCGAAAATATTTTATTATCCAGCGTCTTCTTCGGAAGTGAACTGGAATTTTATTTTTAACCAGGGTCTTCTTCGAGAAGTGTACTGGAAAATATTTTATTATCCAGCGTCTTCTTCGGAAGTGAACTGGAAATTTTTTTTAACCAGGGTCTTCTTCGAGAAGTGTACTGGAAATAGTTGTTTTTACCAGGGTCTTCCTCGAGAAGTGAACTGGAAATAGTTGTTTTTACCAGGGTCTTCCTCGAGAAGTGAACTGGAAATAGTTGATTTAACCAGGGTCTTCCTCGAGAAGTAAATTGAAAATAATTGGATTTAGCAGGAGCTTTCTCGAGAAGTGAACTGGTATAACCAGGGTCTTCTCGAGAAGTGAACTGGAAATATTTTTTTTTACCAGGATCTTCTTCGAGAAGTGTACTGGAAATAGTTTTTTCCAGGGTCTTCCTCGAGAAGTGAACTGAAAATATTTTTTTTATCCAGGTTTTCTTCGACAAGTGTACTCGAAAATATGTTATTATCCAGCGTCTTCTGCGGAAGTGTACTGGAAATAATTGTTTTTACCAGGGTCTTACTCGAGAAGTGTACTTGAAATAGTTGGTTTTACGAGGGTCTTCCTTGAGAAGTGAACTGGAAAAAATTCTGTTTACCAGGGTCTTCTTCGAGAAATGTTCTGGGAAATATTTTATTATCCAGGGTCTTCCCCGAGAAGTGAACTGGAAATAATTGGTTTTACCAGAAGCTACCTCGAGAAGTGAACTGGTAATAATTATTTTAACCAGGAGCTTCCTCGAGAAGTGAACGGGAAATAATTGGTTTTACTAGGAGCTTCCTCGAAAAGTGAACTGGTAATAATTATTATATGTACTGGAAATAGTTATTTTTTCCAGGGTCTTCCACGAGAAGTGAACTGGAAATATATCTTTGTAAAACAATACCTAAAAATTGATTTAAATTTGAAAAAAATGAATTATTTTAAAGGGAATACAGTAACAACACCGTTTTTTTATATATCTTTATTTGAATATTTTTTTAAATTAATTATACATACTGAATGATTTTTTGTTTGATTAATTTGTTTACGTGTACACAAAAAGTAAAATGAGCCTATGTGGCTTAATAAGAAGAGTCGAACATCTTTTACGAAAAAAAAAAGTTTAGAAACTTATTTCATATAGTTAAATGGAAACACCACCATTGGCACAGATGGCGGGACTATCATTGGCATTGCAGATGTCGGAAAACCGGACATTGTCATCGTTGGCGAAAATAGGGGCATCGATATAGACGGTGGGAATGCCGATGTCATAGGCATTGATGACGGAAAACTAGATGACATCGGCATTGTTGAGAACATAGCCGATGTCATTGGCACAGCTGGTGTCATCGATACCGCTGGTGTCATCGGCACCGCTGTTAATTTCTTTCGAGCTCTGTCTCGGACCGCCTTCTCCTTTCTCCTTTTTGTGTATCTTTCAAACTGTAACAAAAAATGTTAATATTTATATAATATATTTGTCATTATAAAAACATATTTTATAATAAATAATACATTTATTAAAATTATTAAAACAATCGAAAAAAAACAAATATAGAACAAAAAAATCATACTTGACTGTCTGTGTGAAAACGTTTATAATAGTTTGTCTCTCTATAGTGTCCTCTGCGCTCCCCTAGTTGTTTGTTTCTTCTATCTTCAGCATGACATCGTTGATTGACATTATTGCTGCACCCGCAGTTGAAGTAACCATTGCCCTCTCGGCCTTGTTTTCCTTGGGGTGGTTGCTGGGCTGGATGTTGTTGGAGTGGATGTTGTTGGAATGGTTGTTGTTGGAGTGGATGTTGTTGGAATGATTGTTGTTGGGGTGGATGTTGTTGGAATGATTGTTGTTGGAATGATTGTTGTTGGCGTGTTTGTTGTTGGAATGATTGTTGTTGGCGTGTTTGTTGTTGGAATGATTGTTGTTGATGTGTATGTTGTTGGCGTGTTTGTTGTTGGAATGATTGTTGTTGGCAGGGTTGTTGTTGGATAGGCTGTTGTTGAGGTGGCTGTTGCTGGGATGATTGTTGTTGAGATGGTTGCTGTTGAAATAGTTGTTGTTGGAATGGTTGTGGTAGTGGTGGTTGCTGGAACGGTTGTTGAGATGGATGTTGTTGTGGTGGTTGTTGGGATGGATGTTGTTGTGGTGGTTGTTGGGATGGATGTTGTTGTGGTGGTTGTTGGGATGGATGTTGTGGTTGCTGGGATGGTTGTTGATGGAATGGTTGGTGTTGTGGTATTTTTTGTTGTGATGATTGTGATGGCTGTTGTGATGATTGTTGTTCTTGTAATGGTTGTGATGGTGAATGTTGTGGTGATTTTTGTTGTGGTGGTTGTTGTTGGGATAGTTGTTTTGACTGCTGCTGGGATTGTTGCTCCAAATATTTATTTTTTTGAGAAGTTGAGCGACGCGTTTCTATGGGACATCTCCCATGGTCATTTTTATAAGGCTGCAAAATAAAAAGTCGAAAAAGAGGTTTATAACTTTTTTTTGTTGATAAATATACAAAATTTGTCGTTACAATTTATTTTTCTTGGTCTCTTGAACTAAATCCAATAAAAATTGTGGCAAGTAAATCATTTTGAAGTTAAAAAAATTGGAAAAACGCGTTTCAATTTTAGACTAGTAAGTATTCATTCGCATATATGTTACTTTACATTCAATTCAAATAATATTATTTATGCATTTTTTTCGAAAAACGGATTTCATCATGAGAAGAAAGAGGATTCAATCTATCGAATTATGTAAAAAAATTGTTTCATTTTTTTATCGATTTTTCCTATTTTCCACTAGGACGTTTTGTTTTTAAATTGAAAACACAGCTCTATTCAAAAAATCAAAAATATAAAAATTACTTTTTTTTCTTATTTTTGAATCTAATTCATGTTGCAGGAAAAAATTTTCTTTAATTTAAAGTTATATTTCATTTATTCAAATATAATAAACTAAAACATAAATTATAATTATTACATATTAAAACAAATAAAATAAAATGTTTTTATTACAAATTTTGACGTTAATTGGGTAATTCACATAACTTTAATTTTTATTAATTTTGATATTTAACATTTATTCAATAAATAAAATAAAAAGTGTTGCAAATAAGATATAAAAAAAAATTTTAAATTTGCATTTATTTATATTATTATTACACTTACAGTTTTCGGCATTTCCGGATATCCTTGCTATATTTTTTCTAAACAGATAGAAAAATACATGCGTAATTAGATATTAATTTGAAAACTATTATCTAAATTTGTTTGTAACCAAATTCGATCAACAGAACAAAACAATTTCGTTGTAATTAATGTTAATTGTTGTTGTAAACAACTATTGTTTACAACAATAATTCAATGTAACATTTTCCACTACAGTGGACAAATGTGCAGTCAACAGATTAACAAATTAATGAAAAATTTTTTGATTATATTTACACCAGAAAAATTGAAAACAGTTGAGAAGTTTATCACATACGACTGACACTTTTAAAATAAGTCAAAAAATTATAACCTCTAAATGAATACAAAGATTTCAAAAATGAAATTTTCATTTCATCTATCTTTGTTTACCTTCAGAGGTTATATAGTTTTCTGTCCTATTCCAAAAGCATCAGAGGTCTGCGCAATAACGGCTCAACCGTTTTTAATTTTTTCCGTGTATTTTACTTGTTTACTTATAGTAATATAAGTAAGAACATATTACTCCGAGTATATTAAAAAAGGCATTTATTTTAAATTAAAACGTAGGATTAATGTTTTCATCGACAGGTAATCACAAAATTATTTTGTTCTGCTAATTAAAACTTGTCACAATTGATAAATTATTGTAAAACAAAATAAAATATAATATTAATTTATTTATTAATTGAAAGAAGCAAACCACAAAAGTACTTACATATATTCGTTTTGACGACACCAAATGCACAGAATGAAACAGAATACGCCTGACCAGTATCTCTGTAGTCGTCTTTGTTTATATCACACAAGGTCAATACGCGTCTGAGCTTGTCTTACACATGTACTTGTCAGGCGTATAAAACCAACAATGCAATTGGTTCTAAGAAAATAAACGACAGAGTCACGAGTGGCAAAAATTATAAGTTTCGTCAGATAAAATTAAATATAAAATTTCGTTTAAATATATGTAATATGCTAAATTGAAGAACTTGATGAATAAAAAATTTTATTTATGAAAAAAATAATATTTAAATAATTGTATAGAAGTTTGATAAATATGGATTATAAAGGATGCATTTATGTAAACCTTTATTTTCTGTCCTTTATTAATATAAAATAGTGTAGAATCCAAACACATTTGTTGATTCTAATAACTTTAAATATTAAATGATATTTATTAAAAATATACATTTATACATATAAACGTATCGATTATTCTAAAACAAATAATAATAATAGATAATGTTTCATTCTTTAATTTACAAAATGATGCAAATTTAAAAAAAAAATAGAAAAAAATATAAAAAATTTTTAATAAATTTTAAATAATCTGAAATATTCGCAATTGTCTAATTTTTCAAAAATATTTTAAATGTATAATGTTTCAGTTTTTACTGTATTACAAACGTAATTTCATTTGTTGATTCGAATTGCATACGCTAATAGTGCAATGTGGCAACGCTGTGTATGTTCGATCCGTTTCGAGCTCAGCTGATCGAGATGATCGATTAATGCGTGAAACTAGTGAAACACAATGACGAGAATACAGGAATAAGCGACTAAACATAAGGAATAAGGGAATAAGAACGACTTCGAATGGAATAAGTGTTATGAACGAGGAATAAGGATTCTCATATCTAATTCAGTGACAGTTCTCTTTTCCAAAACAAAATAGAAATTGACAGTTCTCTTTTTCAAAACAAAATAAAATTTCGTGAAGTGTTAAAAAAACATTGAACAAAATTGTAAGTAAATTATTATTTTAAACAAATTACAATAGATAGGAATAAAAAAAATTGAACAAGATAAGTAATAAATAAATTAGTTTTAGTATTTTTTGAGTAAATTTTTATTAAGCTTAAATCTTTTATAACCTCAATTTGGATTTATTTTGTATTATTTTTAAAGTAATTGAAATATAATATTTTACTTAATATTATATAATTTTTTATAAAATCTACATATTGTGAGAAAACAATGACTTTTTCGTAGTAATAAAAAATCTGGACACATCTACACTAAATTAAAATACTGTTATGGATAACAAGACAAAGTAATGTGAAAAGATAAAGAAATTTTTTTTTAAATTATCATAGTTTTGGAGTCATTATATATAACATGAACCAAATTTGACATAAATTTCAAATTTTGGAGTCGTAATGAATAACGTGAGCCAAATTTGAAATAAAATTGAAAATTTGGAGTCGTCTAAATATTTCAGGGTGTAGATTTTATAAGATTACTAAATAGTGTAATAGAATGTATATCTATATTACAACCGAAACACAAATCATTCATCGAAATCTTGTTACAACTCGAATGGCGAACACGATCGTCAGAAACCATAGTTTTATATAAAAGGTTCATCGACGACCTACTAGATTTTATTCCCGAATATTCCAAATTAGTCATAGAAAGACTTCTGGAGAAATTAAAACCAAATAACAATTTTTTTTTTATTTCTTTTAAATTTTTAAAAAGTTTACAATGTTAAGAAATTTAATAATCATTATTTTTTCAGGGTTGTACCAGTTTTGGTATCATGTCTACAGTCAAAATATCCGTACTTTATTGTGGATACACCCATTCACCATGCCTATTTAATATCTCTTTTGAAAATCACAGGTTACGCACCAACTTTGCGTGAAGAAATTTTATTTTTAATAAAAAATAAGTAAGTAATTCGTACTAATCGTAAAGTCGTACTAATCAAAAAGTATTTTGATTAGTACGACTTGATTGAAGTTTTAACAGACTACGATTATATTATTTTATCTTTTAATAATTTTTTATTTTTATATTTGACTATTGTAAACAAATCTCTTCTAACGAATTTCCTGATTTTTATAATTTTTATCTATTATTTATTTATAATTTCTAAATAAATTGTTCCTATTGGTCATTTTGATGAAATTGCATAATTTTAAGGAAGTTGAGTAAAAAATATTGATTAATAAATACATTGATTTAAAAAAAATGTTTTATCATTTTTATAATGAAAATTAATTTTATTGTTAAAATAAAAAATATTCATCACTTATGAAAAATTATTTATTTTCAGATTAACAGTTTTAGACGTAAATGCTCCAATTATAGATGATGATGAAGATGAAGATATGGAAGATCATTGCGATTCAATAGATTCCGAGGAAATATCAAAATCTATGGCCCACAAATCGAGAATTGAGAAAATTAAACGCTTTACTCATACCCTAGACGTGTGTATGCATGAGATGTTTACATTTATGGAACGATCATGTTACGTCAATGGCAAACTTAACATGGACAATTTGTGGGCCCTTTTTCATGAGTTGGTTTATTGCTTTGACAAAATCACGTTACGTACACCGACGAGCTATCGTGTACAGTTTATTCTGTTTTATTTATGCACTTTTAAAGTCTGCATTTTGGAGGAATTTTTCAAATTTTTGTAGCTCAAATTCTCGGATATAAACAGCCCGGCACTTTTGCGGGAATTTGCTATTTCATATATTTCTAGTTTACTTGCGAGGTCGAAAAATGCTCCAATTAGGTATTTTCTTCTAATTTTTCTTCTGTACAAAAATTATTAGTAACGAATTTAAAATATTTTTTAAATATAAAATTAAAAAAAAAATAGTTTAATTGTTAAAATTTAAAAAAAAATAGTTTAATTGTTAAAATTTGTTTTTTTTAATTATTTTATTTATTGGTAATTTTTATAGTTTTTCAAGAAGATTTTGTGATATTTTTGACAATTTTAATGTATAAATAAATTGTGTAATTATATTCTTTGTATTTTCAAATTTCAGTTTGTTACGAAAAGCAATAGAGGAAATGACAAAAAAAAAAAAAATAATGGAACATATTCAGGGATATAATTTACAGGAAGGAAATGTTAATTCAAAAGCTCACGTTGTTTTCTATTCAGTATGTCAAAGTTTGTTCTACTTAATTGCATTCAGGCATAAAGAACTAACAAATGATAAGAGAAGTAAGTCAAAGATACATTTTTTAAGCATTTTTATTTGTCTCATAAATAATTTCATTGCATAATTTTACAATATTTCATTCTATATACAATCTAACTTAAAATAAATTAAATTTTTAATTTTTATTTATTCTTTTTAAATTTATATAATTTAGTTTCAATTGTTTTATTTATTTATTTATTGTCTTTTATTTTGTTTCATTTTTACACTTATAATGAATAATTTAAAAATTATATAAATCAATTAAATAAATAAATACATATTCACTCTTGAAAAAACATACAAATAAATACTAATAATTTAATTTTTTCAGACTTAGTATTGCTTGAAAGTCTTCCATGCCAGACATCGAATACCACAAATTAAATCCACTCAAATACTGTGAGCCAACCATTGTGCAAAAATTCGCCGAATTAACACGTGATCATCAACTATTGTTCTGTTATACCATCATCATTTGAATAACATGAGCCAAATTGCAAATAATTTTCGAAATTTGGAGTCGTCACACATGACGTAAGCCAAATTTGAAAAAATTTTCAAAATTTGGAGTCGTCACGAATGACGTGAACCAAATTGCAAATTATTTTCAAAATTTGGAGTCGTCACATATGACGTGAGCCAAATTTAAAATACAATTTAAAATTTGGAGTCGTCACGAATGACGTGAGTCAAAATGGAAATTATTTTCAAAATTTGGAGTCGTCACGAATGACGTGAGCCAAATTTGATATAAATTTTAAAATTTGGAGTCATAATGCATAACGTGAGCCAATTTTGAAATGAAAATAAAAATTTTTGGAGTCATCATACATGACGTGAGCCAAATTGCAAATAATTTTCAAAATTTGGTGTCGTCACGAATGACGTGAGCCAAATTTGATATAAATTTCAAAGATTGGAGTCGTAATGCATAACGTGAGCCAATTTTGAAATGAAATTCAAAATTTGGAGTCGTCACACATGACGTGAGCCAAATTTGAAATAAATTTCAAAATTTGGAGTCGTTACACATGACGTGAGCCAAATTGCAAATAATTTTCAAAATTTGGAGTCGTCACGAATGACGTGAGCCAAATTTGAAATGAAAATAAAAATTTTTGGAGTCATTGCACATGAAGTGAGCCAAATTACAAACAATTTTCAAAATTTGGAGTCGTCACGAATGACGTGAGCTAAATTTGATATAAATTTCAAAAATTGGAGTTGTAATGCATAACGTGAGCCAATTTTGAAATGAAATTCAAAATTTGGAGTCGTCACACATGACGTGAGACAAATTTGAAATAAATTTCAAATTTGGAGTCGTTACACATGACGTGAGCCAAATTGCAAATAATTTTAAAAATTTGGAGTCGTCACGAATGACGTGAGTCAAATTTGAAATGAAAATAAAAATTTTTGGAGTCATCACACATGACGTGAGCCAAATTGCAAACAATTTTCAAAATTTGGAGTCGTCACGAATGACGTGAGCCAAATTTGATATAATTTTTCAAAAATTGGAGTCGTAATGCATAACGTGATCCAATTTTGAAATGAAATTCAAAATTTGGAGTCGTCACACATGACGTGAGCCAAATTTGTAATAAATTTCAAAATTTGGAGTTGTTATGTATAACGTGTGCCTAATTTGAAATGAAATTGAAAATTAGGAGTCGTCACACATGACGTGAGGCAAATATTTTTTTTTGACCAGGATCTTTCTCAAGAAAGTGAACTGGAAATATTTTTTTTTATCAGGGTCTTCCTCGAGAAGTGTACTGAGTAATATTTTATTATCCAGGGTCTTCTCCAAGAAGTGGATTGGAAATAATTTTTTTTCCAGGGTCTTCAAGAAGTGAACTGGAAATATTTTTTTATCAGGGTCTTCCTCGAGAAGTGTACTGAGAAATATTTTATTATCCAGGTTCTTCTCCAAGAAGTGAACTGGAGATATTTTATTTTATCAGGGTCTTCCTCGAGAAGTGTACTGAGAAATATTTTATTATCCAGGTTCTTCTCCAAGAAGTGAACTGGAAATATTTTTTTTTATCAGGGTCTTCCTCGAGAAGTGTACTGAGAAATATTTTATTATCCAGGTTCTTCTCCAAGAAGTGAACTGGAAATATTTTTTTTTATCAGGGTCTTCCTCGAGAAGTGTACTGAGAAATATTTTATTATCCAGGGTCTTCTCCAAGAAGTGGATTGGAAATAATTTTTTTTACCAGGGTCTTCTCCAAGAAGTGAACTGGAAATATTTTTTTTTATCAGGGTCTTCCTCGAGAAGTGTACTGAGTAATATTTTATTATCCAGGGTCTTCTCCAAGAAGTGGATTGGAAACAATTTTTTTTACCAGGGTCTTCTCAAGAAGTGAACTGGAAATATTTTTTTTTATCAGGGTCTTCCTCGAGAAGTGTACTGA
>JABFPH010000044.1:0-14567 GCA_022817485.1 Elgonia sp. ZL-2020 | reverse complement strand
TCATGCAAACTCACTGAGATAACGTATAGACTTACGTTGACATGTTTGTTCGCGTGTTTGTGGCATAAAACGTTATGACGGGCGTAAATTTGGCGTCCGTGGGTATTGTTTGTTCGAATCATTGCAAATGAAATATTTTTGCATCACCAGATTTACGGTCACGGGTGCATTTTATGCCTGCTTTATCAATTTGGTTAGATTAAAAAGAGAGGAAAAGTAATCTGTTTTAAGTTGGAAAAGGATAGATTATTTTTTATGTAAAATATTTTGAATTGTAAAGGAATTTATGTAGATGTAAATTTTTTTGTGTGTATGAGTTGTTAATATTTTAGTTATAACTCTAAGGATAGATAGAAGTTCTCGTTTCGCAAAAGTAACTTCAAATATACTATGAAAACTATATAAATCTCAAAATAATTTAATTTATATTTCACAACTGACTTTATAAAAGTTTTAATTGCGTCTTAAAACCAAGTTGGATTCTATTAAAACTTAAATAACTTCAATTCATCGCAGGATTTTTATATTTAATTCAATTTTGTTTAATTATTTTACAATGTATGTAAGATAACCTGATTTATTAGTTTACAATGTGTTTTGTAAATTTATTATTTAACAGTGTTGAAGTCACTTTCAACTTTTGAATACATTTCAAATTTTCAATTGTATGAATTGTAATTATAAACATCTTTTGCTTTGCTATGTATTCTGTGTAAACATAAACAATGAATGTCTTAATAATGTTCGACGGAAAGTCATTTAATAATTCTAAAAACGTAAAATGTCAACAGAAAAAAACGCCTTATATATCCATATAATTTGTAACGATTTGGATTGTTTTTTAAAAACGATCAATCATTTTGTTTTTTTAAATTAAACGAAGAATTTGAATAGTTGATACAAAATGACGAAATTTTTTATAAAATATGCATATAAATAACAAATATGCACAATTTTTCCAATATTATTCTCAGTACCCAATAAATCCGTTCAGAATTTGTTAGTGCAGCATTGACCCTCATAATCAAAAGTAATCTCGCTCTATGTAAGTATCAAGATTGAATCAATATTGATAATAATTTTATTGACTCATTATTATGAAATTATTGACTTGAAATTGGTGTTTTATTGTATTGATTAATGATTAACTTAATATTAATTTTTAGTCAAAATTTTGTAAAAATTTAAATTCACATAAAAATCAGTAAAATTTAGAGATTCTTATGTTAATATTGAATCAACATTTATTCAATATTAATTAGAAAATATTTAATTAATACTATACAATCAATATTTTAATTAATGTTAATTAAGTATTGATTTTATAAATTTTTATCAATATTGATTAAATATTAATTCAATTATTTTGTAATAATAATAAATTACTATTGAATTAATAAATAGAGTAGAGTGGGGTAAAAGAACCATTTTTGTAGTTTTTGCAATGTACATCTTACAGTGCTTAACATAAATTCATCGAACCAGTTGTTGTTAAATCTTTGACCCTTTCCCTACAAAACCCCCTAATATTTTTTTTGGTAACAGCTCTCAGTATTGAGATATATTCGATTTTCTGAAGGACTGTAAATGGTTCTTTTACCCCACCTGGTGGGGTAAAAAAACCACAGATGTACATTTGATGGCAAATGAAATGTTTCCTTTATTTCAGGGTTCAAATTACAATTCCATATTCAATAAACATTTAGATAAACAAAATTTAGGTTTCAACGTATTTTAGGCGAGCATATATTAGATAATTTGATTATTTCAATACTTAAACGAAATTTAAAAAAAATGAATTATTCCATACGACCCTTATTCGTAGGAATTGTCAACATTCTCTTCGGCGTAGACCGATTTTTTAGGACGACCACTAAGGCGTTTGGATGTTCTCCTAGCAACATGTGTAATCGGAGTTTTCGGGTTTCTCCCCGATTTCATATTCTTCTTTTCGGCCCTCGCAGTAGATGCAGCCAGTTGTTTTGCCTTCTCCACAGCCATGGTTTTCTCAACGCGCAAACTGTTCATCTCCTCCGCATCAGTTAAAATTGCCGTTTTGCGGCGTTTTCGGTCTCGGTTCGTCATTTCTCGAGGTTGAGCTTTCGAAAAAGGTCTACTGTTCTCCAGGATCTTTTCTGAATCTCTTTCTTCATTGTCGCCAGCTGCATCTTCGATTTCCCTTTCCTCATCTGACCCTTCTGGTGTGACGGGACCAAACTTTTAACAAAAATTTCAATAACTTTGACAATTGTAAGAGTTAGCTGAAGTGAACTTGTTATGCGTATTCTGCGACTTTTTGTGGTATTAAATCATACCTACCTTGAATTTGTGTGTCACTTCTATCGGTCTGTGCACGGCTTTGAAGAGAATGAAATTTTGTTCACAGCGACACCACAAATACTAATCTCGTGATAGCATGAAACGAATCGTCGATAAAGAAGTCAAACCATAAGCAAAATTTGAGCATTACAACAGAGAATCTTCATTATGAACGGCCAGTGATTTAGCTCGTACATACAAATATAAAACGCAAATGGTTCTTTTATCCCATGGTTTTTTTACCCCACTCTGCTCTACAACTTTTGATCTAAATGTAGTTAGGTTAATTTCTTTTTAATTCAAAGATCTTAAACCGCAGAGTCAGAATAAGTAGTGACAATTGATCAATTTGTATTTGCTGATCGTTGATCGGTCGAAAATGGCAAAAATTACATTTTTTCAAATTACCAAAAAACGGATATTTGTTTTCCTTTCAAATTTGAATGAATGTTCTTTATTATTTGAGTTATATACACTAGGCAAACAAAAAATGGTACAAAATTTCCTGTGAAATGTTAAAGTTTAAAAGTTTAAAATTTTTAAAATCTTGAACCTGACTTTAGGAATTTAAGATTTTAACATTTTAAGACATTAAGATTTCAAAATTTCAGACTTTAACAAGCCTTCAAACTTTTTCAGATTCAAGTCTATAAGATTCTAAGACTTTAAGATTCTAATAACTGTAAGACATTGAAATTTTGAGACGTTAAATTTCTAGAAAGTTAAGATTTTAAAATTTTAACATTTTAAGATATTAAGACTACGATTTTTAAATTTTAAGGGTCTTAAGATTTTAATGCTTTGGAACTTAGAAGCAAACTTTGTTGTCAACTTCAAACTAGACAACTTTAAGTGATTAAGATTTTACGATTTAAAGTTTAAACTTTTTATGCTTTCATTATGATTTGAAGACTCTAATAGACTAAACTTTATGACTTTACGGTTTTAATGTTTTAAGACGTTAAGAGTAC
Source organism: Elgonia sp. ZL-2020 (assembly GCA_022817485.1). Lineage (NCBI taxonomy): Eukaryota > Metazoa > Arthropoda > Insecta > Hymenoptera > Scelionidae > Elgonia > Elgonia sp. ZL-2020. The sequence continues at coordinate 11,277 of JABFPH010000044.1, read as the reverse complement.
GATATTGAAAAAGTTTAATTTGTTCAATATGCACACGGAAAAAATTGTGGTACGTTAGATGCACTAAGTAATGCTTCCGTTGTGCCGAATGCTAGAGCGTTTCACGCCTCGCTATTCGGTGCATCTGTTGCCCCGTTTCAAGACAATATTATATGGCACACCAAATTTTTTTTCTGTGTAATGCATGTAAAACACATGCATTACATATGGAAATGCAGTATAATTTTCTAATTGACATAACTTAGCCAAAAATTAATCAATTTTCAATTTTTTTTTTCGTTTTCTTCAGAAAAGAACAAATTTTCTGATGCATGTATTCATTTTTATGTAGCAATTGAAGTGCACAGGGAACTTTCCAAACTTTATCATTTTTTTAATTTAAAATGCGGCTATATTTAACAAGTTAAAAATAATAAAAGTTGTGAAAAATTTTAATTTTTCGAAATTGCATTTTAAAGAGGAAAAATTCCTTTTAATTAAAAAAATTTCAAGAAAATCGGATGGAAATTGACAAAGTTATAGCCGTTTAAATTTTAGCTACATTTGAGCAAGAAAATTTGTATCATTTTTTGTTTTCCTAGTGTATGTAACTCAAATACACAAAGTAAGCAAATCATCAACTGTTCGGGTATGAAATGGAGAACATTCAGTCAAATTTTAAATGAAAAAATATATCTGTTTTTTGGGAATTTGAAAAAATGTAATTTTTGCCATTTTCGACCAATCAGCGATCAGCAAATACAAACTGGTAAATTATCACTACTTATTTCAATTCTGCAGTTCTAGATCTTTAAATAAAAAAAATTTAATCTAATTACAACAATTAGATCCAAAGTTATTATACATTTTGTATTTTGAATTCACCTGCTCTCTCCAGACACACGAAAATGAGAAACAGTTGATAACTTGAAAACAACTTATAGATTTAGAAAAAACTATTCTGAGATACTTAATCTGATATAAAAAGGAAACTTTTGGTGCATTTTAAAGCAAATCGAATTTTTCGCATGTTAGTTTCACCTGGAATGACTCATATATTATTTACAGGAAGTGATGTACAAAGCGTATGGGAAAAATTAATGGAAAAATTTAACGCAGAACTTGATATGGCGATGAAAAAAAGGCATCGTTCGGAGTGGAAAAATTTCCATAAATTATTATATATTCTGGACGAGGAAAAGCAGTCATTTTATCTCGGTTACACTTTGTCCTAAACATGTATTATAATTTTTTGTTTAATGCAATAAATCAATTTTATTAAGAGTGAAGCAAATTATTTTTTACAGCGACATTATAGATTTATTTAACTACATTCGTTCAAATTAAATTTCAAGGAAACACGTCAATTCTCTCTCATGGCGTATTCTATTGCTGAACCTACTCTACTCCGAGTTGAGTATGTTCTGTTTGAACTCGTAGTCTATTGCAAAAACTGAAAAAACTGAACGAGTTATTTCAATAGAACATGAGTTCGATTCCATAACTGCCTAACCTACTCTACTCAGAGTAGAGTAGGTTCGAGCAATAGAACACGCCATCACTTTAAAATTTTTTCAGACTGTTTAAAAACGTTTGAGATCAATATATTTCGATACAAGAATCCGTAATATAAAGCTTGTGTGTTGAACAATTTTTTTCATATCTTGTGCCGTGTGCAAAGTAAGCTTTTTCGAACTCATGTAGTGCGCAAAATTCCATTTTGCGCACTAGAGCGAAAAAGCTTCCTTTGCATATGGCCACTCGATATAAAAATAGTATATTGTTCAACGAGTGTCAGTGGGAAAAGAAGAAACACGAGTAGAACACGATACTTTTCCCATCAAGTGAGTGTGAGAAAAGTGGTTATTTTTCCCATTAGTTGGAAAAGCTGACGTTTTTCCCACGAGTGGCGAAGCCACGAGTGAGGAAACGGTCAACTTTTCCCACTAGTGGGAAAAATAACTACTTTTCTCACACTCACTAGTTGGGAAAATACTGTTTTATACAATAGTGTAACGCGCACTTGTACAGAAATGTATTAGTTTGCATGAGAACTAGTTATGAAAAGTCTTCTTTCACATTTAAGCGGGACATATAAGCAAAATGGCTAAAATTCGTAATTTTCAACCGATTGTGATGATTTTTCGTTTATTTTATCCTATAGCTTAATATAATTGAATTTTTAAACAAAAACAATAAATAATTTTTATTTGTTAGTGTAATTGTTAATAACATTTCGAAAAATTGCTGCTTTCAAAATCGTTCCTGAAGATAAATATCCGACCAATTCAATTACTTATTTTTTAAATGTTCGGAATTACGTGAAGAATAAATTGTCTAGACAGAATTTTGATATTATTTAAATGAAAAAAGTTATATTCATTTTTCTAAAAAGTACCGAAAAATGGGCTTAAAAAGAGCATTTTTTTAGTACAATGACTATAAAATTGTTAAACAATTTATCGAAAATCCGTCTAGACAAATTGTTTCCAATATTATTTTGATCACTATACAAAACAAAATTAAGCAAATCGGGTATGAATTGCACTCCAGGAACGATTTTGAATTCAAAAAAATGTGAGAAATGAAAATTTGAGAAAAACGCATTTAAAAATTTACTTATGTATTTTCGAACATTTCTGTACATTTATTTTCATAACGAAATACAAATATCATTCTCCCATCACTTCAAAGTAGTAAAATATGCAATACAATTTTTTCTACTATTTTTCATTTTTGGTCAATTGTTGCTTATATGTGCCCTTAAATTATCTTGAAAAAAACTCTGAAATTGTAATTTAATTCTAAACATGTCATATTCTAATGAAACAAAAGAATAATTGTATTTATTTTGACGGCATCGAATGACTTGTTGATCATAAGTTAGTTTTCCAATTTACAGCATGTTATATGATTGAAAATTAATATAAGATTGAAAATGGGTTACAAATGCTGTGTACCGGGTTGTACATCCCATCATACAACACCATCACATTTTTTCCCAAAGGATATAAATCGTGCAAAAGAATGGAAGCGGATAATTGCAAACTTAGATTTAGATGGTATAATTTTATAAAGACAAAACTATTCCCACTGAAATTTTATTAGTTCCAGCGAAAATTTGTTGTTGGTTTCATACTGAAATTAACAAAATCAATAGTTTTAAGACTTCCAACATTTAAAAAATAAATAATGTATTTTTCAGAATAAATTAAAAAAAATTGTAATACATAGAAGAATTGAACTCTATCCTTCCAAGTGACAGGACGTGCACTTGCTTTCTGCGCCATCTCAATTTCTATGTCAATACAACTTTTTCTACTTTTTAAGTGATGCCATGTTATCATGATTAAAAAAATTTTCAATATTTTGGAAAGTTTTAATACGTAGCAGAAGTTTTAGAGTGTTTTAAAATGTTTTGATTAGTGTTGAATTCCAAACTATTTATACCCAAATGTACCATTTGGTATTAAAATGTTTTGATACATTGAATTTTTAATAACGCTTAAAATATTCTCATTTATTGGGTATTTATTTTATCTTTTGTATGATAATAAATACGGTTAACATAGTAAAAGCTATTGAAAACCGCGTGGGGCGACTAGGTTGCCCCACCTGGGAGCTTATGGTACGGCCCATGTCCTGAGAGTGCGAGGGTTAAACAATTATCCTGTAAAAAATTAATTATTTTCATTATTTTAAGGATTTCCAACAGAAGAATTATGGAAACAAAAAAAAGTGTGCCGTAAACACTTTACGGAAAATTGTTTCGTCGGTTATGGAAAACGTTTAAATTTGAAAGACGATGCAAAACCTTCGTTACACCTCCCCGAAAACGCCTGTCCTGATTTGGAAAATGACTCCATAAATTATACAAGAAATATAAGTGCAATACATTTAACAATCAAGCAATTTTTCGATGAGGAAGTTAATAAATTGCCAGGCAACATTTTTGAATTTGAAAATAAAAGTGACACTACCATTCGAAATTCCAACTGGGCAGCGACGCCACTTCATGTACCACTAGCAACGATGTGTAACAATGAAGTGGCAAACCAAGTGTCAGCTGAATTTGGAACCTTTGCATCCGATCGAAGTAAATCTTATTTGATAATTCTGTGGTTTTAAAGCAAAACCAGATAAGTGAATATGAAATTTCTATATACTTAACTGGTTTTGATTTAAAGCCGCAGAATTATAACTGTCCGGTCAACACTACAGCCCAAAAAGAAACCGTTTCTCTAATTTGCAGTAACCTTAAGGTGATTCTTCAGACCGCTTTTGTTTACAAAAACGCGTGCAAGTACTGGCTGAGTATTTGAGTGATTTTAACAAAATAAAGCATATCCGTCAATTTTCTTATTTTAGAAGATTTAACAGATATATTTTTCATTAAGAAATATTTTGTAATAATCGTTCAGTACCTGCACGCGTTTTTGATATGGGAGCACAGCGTGAATGGGACTGAAGAATCATCTTAACGTTAATAACATGTATCATATATGCCACAAAGGTTCCTTCATTGTTTCTCAAAGGCACTGCAATTGTTCCAAAATGGTACCAAAATGGTTCCAGAAATTTTCCTAAATAGTTTTGGGACATTTCCAAAATGGTTCAAACAAGCTTCCGAAATAGCTCCAAATCGGTTGAAAAATGGATCCTGAATTGTATAAACTGTTCCAAATCGGTTCCACAATAATTATTTTAATAGTTTCTCTCAAGTTTCGAAATTCGCAGTTTAACTATTAATTATTTCTATATAATTTTATCTCTATTGCTTCAATCTTGATGTTCTTTTTACAACACTATCTATCAGCAGTTCTATTTACAACACTATACTAACACACATTCTATCAGCTAAAATATTACTGTTTATTGTTTGTATTATTGATTGTAATTATTATATTCCAAATTTTTAGTTTCTAATTGTATTTCTATGGCAAAAAAACGTAAAAATTCAATCGAAAAAGAAGAAGTACCGAAGAAGCGCCCAGAAATTTTCGACAAATTACCCACCGGTTATGGCTTACTATTCGATATGGCGAACAGAAATTATGACCGTAAACCCGAAGTAGGATTCGAAATTTTACATTTAAAGGGGTACACTCTGCAAGTTTCAAAAAATCAAATTGTTTTTTTAGACTTAAAAAATTCTTTGGATTGTTTACTTTATTGTATATATTATGTATATTATTACTTTATCCGAAGTCCATAAGACACTCCGTTCCAAAGTACCAGGGCGAAAAGCGAAGCCGTGTCGCATTGCTCCACGGCTGGACTCAAAACTTCAAACGCGATTATCTGGAAACCATGCTTTTAAAGTTTGCGGACATCATAACTCAAAAACGGTTCGTCCGATTTGAACACGGTTTGAATTTTTGAATTTTGCACAATTTTTTCTGTCATCAACTTAATCAAAAAATCCTACGTACGATGACAGGAAATTTATCGCAGATAAAGGGAAATATATCGTTTTTGTTCTAACTCCATCGGTGCGGCCTGTATGATATCCGCTAATCAGCAGGTTACCGTCGGAGGTGCCACGCTGCACCTGGTGTAGCGTGAAATGCCCAATATAGGCCAAAAAATTAGTTTTTGTAGACAGAAAACGGCAGAATAAACATATGTATTCCATTTTTGTCATACATTTATAGTTATCTGTAACCTTCCGCCGGTCGTGCCTAAAATATAACACGACCGATCGAGCGTGTACTTAGTACACTAGAGTAGTATTTGTAATTTATTTTAAATAATATGCGATTCAAATACTTTCTTGTATAAGGTTTGTATGATAATATAGTTTTTAATAACAGAAACTTATGTCTCTATATACTAAAAAAAGTGTCCAAAAATATTTTTCACTAGACGCCGAGATATGAAGGGTCTAGTTTTAAAACCAGCTAAGTCCACTTTTGTGAATTTTGAGAAAACCGTAAAAATATGCTGGAAGCAAAAATATAGATAAAATAAAACAATGAGAGAAGTGAAGTTCTTTGAAAAAGGATTCGATTCCTGATGTCTGGCTCATTTTTTGCTGGAGGAGCTCGGTGAAATTTAAAAAAAACATTTGGACTTACCTGGTTTTGAAACCAAGCACGTAGACTTACTTGGATTTGAAAGTGGCAATATGGGACTTAGGCAAATTAAAAAAAATATAAATGGACTTACCTGGTTTTGAAACCAAGCAAGTGGACTTACCCGGTTTTGAAAATGTTGACGTTCCGAAAACATCGTAACGATTAGAAATGAGACAAAAAATGTGGTCTTAGATGTAGATGGCGTTAGTAACAGATTGATGCTGGTAATTTCGAAATTAAAAAATATACTATTAAATGTCTATAATGTGAAACTGATTTTATTACTATCGAAAAAATGTTGCAATCCCTAACAGACTCAAAGCATGTATATTCCACGTAGATTATACGTAGAACGTTGCTTTTAGCCTAGAATCCATGTATTTTCAACATGGAATATATTTCAATGCTGATTGAAATAAGGAAAAATTGAAATTTTGGACTTACCTGTTTTTGAAAATTTAATATTGGACTTACCTGTTTTGAAAATAATTTTTTTATATATGTAGTTTTTTTTATAATTTTAATGACGGAAAAATTTTTTTTTACATTATTTTTTAACCAAACGATGGAAAATCGCGTGACAATCATTGTCCTCAAATATCTCCGATTTTTATTTTTTCGGAATTAGCGGCTTTTGAAACTAGTCCCTTCATACATAATATATATTCTATATATATGAATGGTTTATCTAGGGGGCTACGGTCTACTCTCTTCTATATTATATATATGGTGATTTCCTCATGGGAACTTACATGTTGAGGTACACCATATATCCAGACTATGTGTCCAAACCATATGTCCAGTGCATATGTTTGGACCATATAACTAGACCACATGCCACAATCATATGTCTACACCATATGTTCAGATCATATGTCCAGAACATATGTCCAGTCCATATGTTTAGACCATATGCCTACACCATATATCCAGACCATATGTCCAGACCGTATGTCTAAACCATATGTTCAGTACATATAGTGACATATGATTATACTAACATAAACTGAGAACATCACTATAAGCTGAGAACCTTACTATAAGCTGAGAACCTCACTATAAGCTGAGAACCTCACTATTAGCTGAGAACCTCATCACTATTAGCTGAAAACCTCACTATTAGCTGAGAATCTCATTATTATTAGCTGAAAACCTCACTATTAGCTGAGAACCTCACTATTAGCTGAGAACTTCACTATAAGCTGAGAACTTCACTATAAGCTAAGAACTTCACTATAAGCTAAGAACCTTTTCATTAGCTGAGAACCTCACTATAATTTGAGAACCTCACTATTAGCTGAGAAGTTCACTATAATATGAGAACCTCACTAATAGCTGAGAAGCTCACTATAAGATGAGAACCTCACTATAAGCTGAGAACGTCACTATAATCTGATGAAACTCACTGTAAACTGAGAACCTCACTATAAACTGAGAACCTCACTATCAACTGAGAACCTAATATAATAATAATAAGATATAATAATTGTATTTAACTACGAATTATTTCTAAATTCATTTTTTATTTTTTTATCTATTAGAAAACAACAATTTCATCTATAAATTTGTCATTCAGCAATTAACACTTCTCTTCTATCAAATAAATCGTCTTCTGTTCATTTTTGGTTCATTAAATTGTATGCAATATTGCATACAATGGTGGTACTCGAAAAATGAAATTGTAAACAAATTTGGACTTGTACATTGCTCGCCACTCAGGTGCGTCTCAAAGAGTTTTGTATGCGCGCGCGCATACAAAATGTTATGTTGTATGCGAACCGCGCGCAGCAACAATAAAAGATTGTGCTTAAATTATAGTTAAAACATGAATAAAAGAATACATATTAATTTTAAGTCGAAATTTTTAATGTAAAATGTTATTAAACAGCTACAACGGTCTCTCGTGTACTCAGTACACGACGCGACTGGCGGAAGGTTAAAAAAATCCCGAAAATTACTTTTTTTGCAGGCCGTCAGAGTGTACTACCTTCTTAATAATCATCAAAAGAATTCCATATTCAACAATAACGGTATTTATGAAAATTTACAGGGTAGACGTTTCACAAAAGAAGAGTTATTGTTTGTTTTGCGATATTGGAAGACGTCCCCCATGTGCTACCGACTTTTAAGATCTGATTTGCCATATTTGCCTTCAGAAAAAACACTGATGTTGCTGTTACAAAAAAATCCTGTAGTACCTGGTTTCAATAATTTCATTTTTGAGGCGTTAAAAAAAAAGGTAACAGCTATGAGTGATCCGAGAGATAAAGTAATTGTTTTGATACTTGATGAAATGTCTCTTCAAAAAAACATCTACTACAAGAAAAATAAAGGATGCATAGTTGGAGTTGAAGACTGGGGCCTCAAAGATGAGACATTGGAAATTAATTGTGGGAACAGTGATACCCGAGCGTTCGAAACATCAAGGACATATAAATTTGCGGACCATGCGATTGTTTTTATGTTAAGATGCCTCCACACAGGAAAAAAACTTCCGATTCAGTTTGGCTACTGCAATAAACAAACTTCTGTCCCGCAATTAAAAAGTGTTCTGCGCAACGTTGTTGTAAATTTGGAGCAATGCGGGTTTATTGTAGTAGGAATTATTTCCGACCAAGCAGGCAATAATGGCAAAGCATTAAATAGCATGATTGAACTGACCGATGATGAGATAAGACGTCAAATAAAGTCAATCTCTAGTAATAACAATTAAATTATGATATTTGTCAAAATTAGCTGACTAAAATGATTTGAAAATGGTTTCAATAAGTCTACAAATAGAATGAAACGTTTTCTCAAATAAACGAAAAACGTCTTGTAATTCTTAATTTTCATAAATTTTCAGAGAATTTTAGATAAAAGTCAAATACCTAATCTAATTTAACCCATTAACGACGAAACGCTAGAAAATTTATCATCAACTTTAAGCTTCATTTTTATTACCAAAAGGTCTAAAAATTTGTTTATGGACGATATATTTCTATGGAATAAAATGTCCTCTTTCAGATTTTGGGGTTTAAATTAAGTTTTCTGTACCAGGAAATTAAATATGGCGACTTTTACGCACAAAAACACGAAAAAATCAAGGACATATTTTTTTAAGGAATTTTTTTCTTATCGAAATATTACTCAAATCTACTCGTCACTTCAACCTTCGGTGCACCCGATGTTTGTACTTTATGCGTATATTTTTTATATCGGTCAAAAATAATTTTAGAAATCACCAATTGCATAATTTTTTGCAACATTGGATAATTATTTTTAAAAAAATAAGTAGAAAAGTATAGGGTTTCTTGCACTTTTGGTCGCCATATTGGATTCACCATATTGGAAATAGTGGATCTCACTGAGCATGTGCTCAAATTACCATTTTCAGTATTTTTGGACACAACTTCTTAATACAAACACACGTACGTATATAATTATGGAAAAATATGATATTTCTGTAATTTTTTCCTTTAAACCGCCATTTTGTAATGACTAAAATTATTTTTGACCGATATGAAAAATATACGCATAAAGTACAAACATCGGGTGCACCGAAGGTTGAAGTGACGAGTAGATTTGAGTAATATCTCGACGAGAAAAAAATTCCTAAAAAAATATGTTCTTGATTTTTTCGTGTTTTTGTGTGAAAAAGTCGCTATATTTAATTTCCTGGTACAAAAAATTTAATTTTGACCCCAGAATCTGAAAGAGGACACTTCATTCCATAGAAATATATGGTCTACGAACAAATTTTTAAGCCTTTTGATAATAAAATTAAAACTTAAAGTTGATGGCAAATTTTCTAGCTTTTCGTCGTTAATGGGTTAATTTACAGCGCCATAATCTAATTTTTACAGTGTTCCCTTTTCCTTTAACATCATTCTTTCCCCTTACAGAAAATGAGATCAAAATAAGTAATAGTCAAATTTTTCTTCTTTTTGACTATTGTCACTTATTAAAATGTATCCGTAATTTACTCATGGATCATGATATTTTGATAATAATGGACGATGGTACTGTCAGACTCATATCTTGGACAGTTATTATAAAAGTTTATGAATATGAGAGAGAAAATCGAGTTCTTCTGTCACCGTTGAACCACCTGAAAGACGAACATGTATATAAAGATAAATGTCCAAAAATGAAAGTCAAATATTCTGCTGAAATGTTCAGTAATAAAACGGCTGAACATTTAGAAACCGTTGCAATGATTGCTGGTAAATATATGTAGGATTATAGATGTTAAATAATCGCTATGTGCGAAAGCCGAGAGAAAACAGTAAATTTTAACTTTATTAAACAGAAAATACACTTGATTATACAGATCTTATGATAACGTTTGGTTACAACTGGTCACAACTTTACGTCTTTACTTTGATATAGTCACGCGTCGTCTAACTGTTGCATCTTAGCCTTTGTTTCGTCATTTGTCCACTCGAGTCATAAGTCCCTTTTTGGTTCCTTTGCGCAGGTATACGGCGCCTCATAACACATTGCGCTTAAATCCGATTTCTACACTCGGCCATTCCTGCATCTTCCTCGGTCCCCGACGGAAGTTTCTGGTACATCTTCATTTACTTTTGTCCATAATTATTTTATAAGGACCTAGGTACTTCTTCTTGATCTTCAATCCTGGGGCAAACTGTGTTCGCTGAATTACCACCAGGTCTCCTTTGTCGTACTTTAATGCCTTCACTCGGTTTCTAGTTTGATACCGAACATTTTCTTCTTGCACCTTTAAAATGTTCTCCTTGGCGTCTTGGCGCAAATGGTTGCGCTCTTTGTCGAATATCTGGACCCATTCTTCTTCTACTGCTTCCAGCACCTGCAGATCTTCTTTCTGCTTCATCTGGACACCTAACAGCGCTTTAAACAATGTTGTTCAAACACTCCTTTGATAATTATCGTTAAAATTTAGACATTTGATTTTTTTAACAAAATTTGCAATTCATAAACAAAAAATTGAAATAAACAACTATATATATTAATGTTTTATTTAGTTCAATTTATCAAGAGACAAGGCAGTGTCTCGCGCCAAGTACAAAGCAAAGGGAGACACTACCCTCGTATTATTGACACGAAAAACATCAATTTTCTCACTATTCGTGTACCTATGGAGTAATTGTTATCGAGCAACAAGTGATAGTTTCAGATAGCGCGGCCTTCAGGTAGGAAGTGTGCTTAATTTCATTCAAATCGGTGAAACGGTTTTCGAGATATGGACATTCCAATA
>JABFPH010000043.1:0-14622 GCA_022817485.1 Elgonia sp. ZL-2020 | reverse complement strand
AAAATATTAGGACGTGACTATTCGGACAGAAAAAAACGAAGAACGAAAAACGAAAGAACGAAAATTTCTGTGCTATGTTGCCACATGTACTATTGCATCCGAAACGAAACACGAAGAACGAAAACTTCGTACCGTTCGGCTTTGTTCGGAAAAACACAATTAAGGGATTATCTACAAGTGTCATAAATCTGTTACTTATACCTGTACAACTTATTCATACAGGTAGAAGTATAATAAATACTCGAAGACTGATAATTATCACTAATACTTTGCAAAATAGTTCTTTAAGAACATTTAAAAAAGATATTTTTTTTTTTTTTTTTTAGGAGATAAATATTTTTTTATAAAAATGAAAAAAAGCAATAATATTCTTATAATATGTACATTTATTCAATACAAAATTTATTTAGTTTTTCATCGTGCATTTTTATTAACAATTGAACAAGATCGAGAATATGTTTACATTCTAGTTATATATTTTCTTATTAATTAAAATTTTCTAACAACTAATATTTCTTTTAAAAATTAATAAGAATAAAAGTATTTACTTTTTATCTAAAAAGTATCTACTTCTTTTTCGACCAAAAATATACTTAAAAATATTTTAGTGTAAAATAAAATCAAAAATATGCATAGAGTATTTAATTATTATTACATTCACTGAAAATGTATCTGGTATTATCATAGTATATAAAGATAACTTCTGTTGTTTTTTAATTTGATCATCTGTACTTGTGATTTTTCTTTTCCATGCCACATGAGTTACAAACATTCCACGTGGTCTTTCCTCTATTTTCATGGGCACTGAAAACTGTTTATTAATTGTTTTTTCATCATTGTTAACATCTACTTCATTGATTCAAAAATATAGTTTAAAATCTTAAAACATTGAAAAACGTTTTAAAAATTGGACAAAACGTTTTGTTTCAAAATAGTAGTTTTTACAGTGTAATGACGATCTTTAAAAAACTAAATGAAATTATATCGAAACAACAAAATCCATATGAATGCTAACAAATGTTTCAATTGATACCTTATGGTTTCTAATTTTGTTACAATTTGTTTTTATTTGTTGATTTTAAATGAAAGATATAAATTGGTCAATACAAAAAAAATAACAAAACAAATAAATATGTAAGAGCAAATCTTATTTACTTTTCAGGCGTGATAAATCAATATAACAGTGATACAAAGTAGTTTTTAATCAATTTTATTTTTTTCAAATTCTTATTTAGCATTACATCAACTGAATTAACATTAAATTTTACATATTAAGTCAATATAAAAATAAACGTTAAACGAGAAAACATATATTTGACTACGATAAATTCAGGTCAAGCTATATTACTTCTGCGTTTTATATTTATGTACAATCTTCACAATACCAATGCTCGTTAGGCATTGGTAATTGCTTTATGCACGTATCGTGTGTCCAAACTAAACAATGACTGCAACGTGTAGACGATTCATTTTTAATATTAATTAATACTTTGCAAAATCCGCAAATCCATTGCTTTACTGCTTAACTGGTTTCATAAATAAATATAACTTATATAATATTTTCGTCGTAACTTTTTTGATTTTTAAGAATTTTTTATTGATATTTTTTCAAGCATTGATTTCATAAATTAACAGTCTTATTGGAACCAAAGACAATATTTTTTTTAGAATAAAAAATATTTCCGTTTTTTGTCTATGTAAAATTTTGGATTATTTTATAAAAGAAGTATAATTATTTCTTGATAATACTGGAATGTTGTATGATAATACAAATGTAATATTATTTAAAAACATTACGAGTAAAAAAGTTATTTTGCAAAAGTTCGTATTAGCAACATCTCTAAAAAGTTCAAACCGATATATATTTCTCAAGAAAGGCTCAACCGATTTTTATAATTTATGAATTAAATTCGAGTGATAAGACTTCTGGCTTAAATCTCATTTTTTGGAATCTTGATTTGTATAAAGTATTATTCTAACTTTTGAATAAGTTTTGAAAAAAAATTATGTATCTCTTTAAATATAATAATGATGGAAAAATTAAGCATATGAACAAGACATCAAACCGAAATAAAAGTTCGATTGGGTTACAGATTTATTTTGAATTTTTTTTTTTTTTTTATTTTATTATAAAGGCGTTTTATGAGAGAAAGATATTTTTTAAATATAGTCTGTAAATTAATTTTCCTATTTAATTATTTTGTATTTTTTAGTATTGTTAAACATTTTTTTCATTAAATTGGATTTTTATTAGAAATAATTCGGGATGAAGGAAAAACAACATATTGATTCAAGTTATTCCTGTATTTATAAACATCCAAAAATATCACTTTTGTGATTTTTACAGATTTCATTAAGAAATGAATCGTATATTTACATTTATAAATAACTGTTCCGTATAAACCATTATTTTACCTGCTGCATCAAAAATAACTCATATTCTGTTTTTCGTTATCTTTTTCCGTTAAAAATTCCGATTATTTACAGAAAAATAGTTTAGCAAATGAAATAAAAAGCCAGCAAAGAAAAAGATTTTTGTATCCCTAGTTGATAAATTTAATAAAACTATTTGTTCTAATAATGTATTATAAATCATATCTAAAAAAAATCCCCAAAATTTAAAAACAACAACGTTTATCTTTTTATTTATTATTTACATAAGTTTGTATGCTTTCGTTCTATAGAGAACACAGCACAAAATAAAAGATAAGATCTACAAAACTAATCCTCTTTTTTTCATTAGGACATGGTATTAATAAAGTTGCAGGTAGACGAATTTAGATGAAAAACTTGAAAAAAATCTAAAAAAGAAAAAACTGAAATAATTACCAAAAAAAACTGTAACTCTTTCGGTTTTATAACCAAAGTTAAATTTCGATTTCGGTTGCGGTTAGACGCCCTGCATATGAATATATTTTTATTTAGGATTCATTAATATTTATTATGTAAAAATATTTAACAAATATTTTTTTTATTATAGTTCTTTTTTTGGGAGATACTGAACTCAACGGGGATATATAATTATTATTAATAAATAAAGATACTCGAGCTCTGCCGCAGTTGAAATTGTGATTACAAAAACAATAATTCAACTCCACCATTAATTAAAATGTTATTAAAAATAGATACGCAAACTCCGCCTAAAGTAAATTAAGTTTCAGTTAATGTCAAAGTAATTTCAGATAATTGTTTTCAGAGAGATCTATATATATATATATATATATATAATGTCATGAAATTTTTTCAGTGTTTTTTGTGGGCGCAACCGACCTCCGCCGAATCTATTAATGGAATGAAATTTAATTAATGAAAAGATGTTATGTTCTCCGCCGAAATTAAAAAGCAATTAGTAAAAAAGATGTTAAGTTCTCCGCCGACATTAAAAAGTAATTAGTAAAAAAGATGTTATGTTCTCCGCCGACATTAAAAAGTAATTAAAAAAACATTATATTATATGCATTAATGCTACATATAATTTTAGTGTATTTAGATAAATTATAAACTAATGCTTGCGTTAAGTGACGGATTTTTAAGGTGCTAAATCAAATTAAGGTATATTTTTATATAAATTTAATTTATTCGATAAATTATGATTACTGCCATCTGAAAGTTGAATTGTTAGTAATTATTTTCTTAAGTAATGATTTCATTAATTGAATGATACTGTATATATTTATTTTGAATATACGCAAAGTCTTAACGTACTTTCCAAAGGTACAAATTTTCTTGTGATTATGAAATTCCTACATAGTTATTGTGGACAAAACACAACACGCAACATACAATAGGTTATTTAAAAATGGTAAATTCTGAACAATTTTTCCATTATCCACATTTAAATTAACATTTGTTACATATAAGTTTCATTTATAGTAAATCATAATCCATTGTAATTTACATTATAGAACTTGTTTACCATGAAAAGAGCATATTTTTCATTTGTATTTCTGGTATATATATATATTAACAAAACAATTAATAAACAATTGAATTTATAGAAATACCTCGAGCGTTAAGAAATGAAACCGTTGTTTCATTTCTTTATTTAATTTTTAAAATAAAATTTTAAACTTCATCGATTGTAATATCAAAAACATTCATACATAAACAGTTTGACAGATTAATCATACATAAACAGTTCAACAGATTCATACGTAAACAGTTATCGATAATATGTCTTTACATTTATATAATATGTCTTTGCATTTATATATAATATATTTTCGATATTATATTGAATTTTTAGCATTTAAATTTTTATCATGTTACCCTCACATAAAAAAATACCTTATTAATAGAAAATAATAGTTTTAAATAAAAATATATGTCACATATATAAAACTTTTTGGCGCAAAATATATATCATTTTTCTATGTCAAATATATTTGAAAATATGTTTGAATACATCTATCATCAAGTATAAATTATTTATATTAAATATATATTTGTCCTCATATTTTATAGATCATATATACATTTTTTTACATATCATATATAAAATATATATAAATAAATATAAAAGTGACTTTTTCGCACTAATGCAGAAAACCTCATTCATGTATCAAGATATACTATTACATATTTTTTTTTCCATAAGGGTAAACAAATGTGTAATATATTTTATGTTTTCATATATCATACTGAATTTTACGTTAAAATTTTTCAAGTTAGTATTTTTTAACAATTTTTTAAAGGATTCTCGAGATTTTACTCAAATAGTTAGTCAAAATGGCAAAACCTTATTAATAGAAAATAATAGTTTTAAATACTATTTATGCCGATCTAACAAAAATGGCGAAGATGTGTGGAGATGCGTACAAAAAAGTTGCAAATGTAAAATTATCAGATTACGGAACACTGAATCAATCAATTACGAAAAATCCGTGTTAGATATGCACAATCATGATCGTGATAGCCATATTAATCGTCAAATTGTATCTAACGTCTTGAAAAGGAAACTGCAGGAAGACAATAAGATTGCGTTGCAACGTCCTTCGAAACTTATTCGAGATGAACTGTCGAAGCATGAGGAAGAATTAAATATTACGACAATAGATATGTGTAGAATAAGGCAAAATTTGTATTACGGAAAACAATCGATCCTCCCTTCTTACCCGAAAAGTAAAGAAGAAGTACACGAAATTTTAAATAAATTGGACTACAAAACTAATCGCGGCGAGAAGTTTGTTTTAGTCAACGACAAAGAAAAAAATATAATTGTTTTCGGGTGCACGACTAATGATTTATTCTTGCAAAAATGCAAAAAAGTATTAGCTGATGGTACCTTTGAGTATTGTACAAAATATTTCGGACAAATGTTTACAATACACGGGTTTATTAATGGACATTTTATACCATTACTGGTGTGTTTATTACCAGATAAACAAAAATCAACATATCAACAATTATTTCTTTTGATAACTGGAATATGCAAGGAAAACGGCTTCGATTTTCGTCCAGAAACATTTGTTATAGATTTTGAGTTAGCGATTCATGCAGCGATAGCATGTGTCTGGCCTGATACAAATATCCAAGGATGTAATTTTCACTTAGGCCAAAGTTGGTTCCGCAAAATTCAAGAATTAGGATTGAGCTCATCATATAATAAAAAGAGCAGTGAAATTGGTACATTTTTAAGTTATATATTTGGACTACCATTTCTACCTATCGAAGAAGTGACAGAATGTTTCTGTTTCGACTTCATGGAGATAAAACCTGACGATGTACAAGTAGACAAATTCTGCGATTATTTAACAAACAATTATATTTCTGACGAAGCAAAATTTCCACCAAGAATTTGGGCTGGTCTGAATGCTGATTTTTGTAAAGAAACTACCAATGCCTGTGAGTCGTTTCATTCTCACTTCAGACATGAGTTTTACCACTCGCAACCACCAATTTATTATTTTGTTACTGCATTATTAAATATTCAAATCACTACATATATTAAGATGCGAAGTTGCGTTAATGTTAGAAAAAAGTCAACGGCTACTATTGAGAAGTATAATGCCATACAAAAAGAGTACCAAAAATACCAAGAAAATCCAGAATATCGCTTCACATTCGTCAAAGAAGCTTCAAAATATAATAAACAAAGAGGCAAACATTGAGCTCCAATGATTCGACGTATTATCATTTACATTAAAAAAATAGTATATTTCGCAACAAGGGAGTAAAGCGAAGCTTTACTCCCCGAGTTGCGAACGATATTTTTCGTCACAAGTGCAAGTAAAAAGTCGTGCGTTTACTCCGTGGATTTGAGGAAGAAAAACGCAATTTTACTCCCTAGAGAGTAAAATTGCGTTTTACTCCCGAAAATACAGGGAGTAAAGCACGACTTTACGCGCACGTGTGACAAACAATTCTTTTGATTAGTTATCAATTTCAATTTGCTTAAAATGAGTTATGTTATTTATGTAAACAATAAATACAACAAATATTTTTTGTTAATTCGCTTTTCATAAAAATTATGTTAATTATTTTTGAACATGAAATTATAATGAGGTCAAATCAGAGGTGATCAATATATTATATTACAAATTTAAAAATTTGACGCATATTTTTTAGATTTAATAAATGATATTACTTTATTGACTAAAATTGTGATATTGTCAATCGTTACACATGAAATAACAAGATATATACTTATTTTTATTTATAATATAGGATGAAACAAAACAAAATGAAGATACCGGAGATCAAACAATTAAGCAAAAATCTTCCAATGTAAATCAGAATGCAGAGCATGTATTTGAACACGAAGATTTGCTGCAAGAAGGTGAATCAGATTATTTATATATTAATTTACATTTTTGTGTTTTAAATTTTGTGTATTTCTTACTACCACAACGTGAAATTATGTCGATAACATTAATTACTCGACTTATTGAAAGAGCTTTTCTTTCACGTGGTGAAACTTTCTCTTTCAAACATTTTCTTTTACTTTGTGATTGAATTATATAAATAATATGACAGTATATAATATATATATATACTATAGTATAAAATAACAGTATTTTCCATTGTTACAGAAGATGAGTTTACAGTACGCTTTGATGCATGTGTCAAAAAATTAAAAAGTATTGCGATAATGAACGAGCAACATAAGCAAACATGCTTAGATATATTTGATGAACTCATTAATCAATGGAGTGAGAACAAAGATTTGGAGCCAATCGATAAAGATTCTGCGGAAGAAAATTTGAATGTAACATTCGATGACTCGTTTCTTAAACGAGGGGTCTTGAATTTGAAGGAAAAAGAAATCGATGAAGAATGTTACAGTTTTCCTGTATCAACATCTTTCATAAATAATCTTGAAGCAGGAAACGAAACAAGTAATGACAATGTGTCTATTTCCAAAGAAAATTCGCCAAAAATACCGCAATCTTTGGAAGCACCTGCTTGCAGCTCGTTTCCAATAGGTAATAGCTCGGTTGCCTCTTCTTCCTCGAAACCAAAAATTATCGAAGATATTATTATCCAAAAAGCAAATCCTAGAGGAAGACCAAAAAAGACAAAAACGAAGGCAGTAGGGATAACGTCCACCAATGAAATAGTTCCATTTATTGAAATGAGCGATAAACAAAAAAAGTGTTTAATGATTAATTGGTTGTTACCAAAATTAACAGCAATTAACGTTCTGCAAAGAGAATATTTAATACAAGTTGAAGATATCACTGAACACTGTATTAAAGATTCATTTTTTGATGATAGTATCGATATTCAAATAATTAAGGATTATTTTGAAGTGCCAGCATTCAAATTTTTCAGCGAAATGTTGCAAACCAAAAAAAATGATTTTTTAATTAATGATGTTAACATATTTAAATGTGGAACATGCAACAAAAAATTGTCCACGGAATCAATATGCTGTGAGTCTTGCCTTTTATGGCATGATTTTAAATGTATTAATATTAAGAAAAAACCAAATATTAAAACAAAGTGGTTCTGTAACACATGCAAATCAACGAACAAATGAAGTCTTGTTTTTGATAGATTTTAAGCGTTTCAATATTTTAGTTTATGCATTATTAATTTAATTGTATCATTTGAAACTTGTATTCATAATAAAAGAAAATTAAATGGCGATAAAAAAAATGCAAATGGCAAAAAGAAAGCGTCTCATAGAATAATAAAATAATTAAAGTGACGTAGTTTAAACATGCTTTGTTGTTATTAAAGCACAACTAAAAAGTGTTATACTTGATAGATTTTAAGCGTTTTTTAGATATATATTGAGTCTTCCCTATTTTGGCATGAGCTTAAAATAGCTTACAATGAGATGTACTTTGAAAAAATCCAAGTTGATAGTACAAATAAAATGTTAATTATTTTTTGTTAATAAGTTACCGTCATCAAATTATAAAAATGTGATCATTTAATTAAAAGTTATACCAATTAGCTTATGATTTAAATGTATTACTTAATGATTTTAAATGTATTAATATTAAGAAAAAACCAAATATTAAAACAAAGTTGTTCTGTAACACATGCAAATCGACGAACAAATGAAAAGTCTTGTTTTTGATAGATTTTAAGTGTTTCAATATTTTAATTTATGCATAATTAATTTAATTGTATCATTTGAAACTTGTATTCATAATAAAAGTATAATATATATAATCTGAGTCTTTTGTTTTGTTATTATATCTATGGCATATGGCAATAACCAGTCATTTTTTTATGTTTTTCTCAAAAGTACGAAGGTCATTACAATTTTACACAAAAATATTCATTTTCTCACCAAAAAAGTCTATATTTTTTTGGAATATTCTTTTTTTTGTATGAAGCTGTAGAAACCAAAAAAAACTTATAATTACTAAACAGAAATTAG
This sequence comes from Elgonia sp. ZL-2020, assembly GCA_022817485.1. Classification (NCBI taxonomy): domain Eukaryota; kingdom Metazoa; phylum Arthropoda; class Insecta; order Hymenoptera; family Scelionidae; genus Elgonia; species Elgonia sp. ZL-2020. The sequence continues at coordinate 5,786 of JABFPH010000043.1, read as the reverse complement.
GTAAAAATCAGTTAACTGACATAAATTAAGCAATAATCAGTTAAATGTTACTTTTTTCGTAAAACGCAAAAAAAAATTTCATGTTTTTTGGGGTCTATTAGTCAACCTGATTAATCAACCTGAATATGATTTTTCCTATAAAAATCCTTTATAGGATTTTATATATATATTGCGTCTTCCCTTTTTCGGCATGAGCTTAAAATAGCTCACAATGAGATGTAATTTGAAAAAATCTAAGTTGATAGTACAAATAAATTGTTAATTATTTTCTGTTAATAAGTTACCGTCATCAAATTATAAAAATGTGATCATTTAATTAAAAGTTATACCAATTAACTTATAAGTTGCCGCGAATTATTTTAAGAACAAATTAATATGACTTTAAATAAATGATCGTATTTATAATTTGATAATGCTAACTTATATTTATTTTTATTCAAGAATTCTCTTATCTTATTAAAGTTTAAGCTAAAACAATTTACTTTAAATGCATTCATTTTTAAATAATTATCATAGAACAAATGAAAAGTTTTGTTTTTGAAATTAATATTTTATGTATTGTTATTATTTTAATTACAATTGTAAAATAGCTCTTTTTTGATTAATTAATTATAAAAATAAACGAACCTATAAGAAACGAAACAAATAATAATTACAAATTCATTTTTTTCTATAAGTTTATTTATTTATTTTTTTTTGTATTAGATAAAAAGAAGTGTTTTGACGTATATAATGAATAAAACATTTTAATAATTGCAATTCAAAATATACGCGGGATAAATGCTGTTCTTAATTGGTCGGTTTCATGATCAGCTTCGAAAATTAACCTCAAATACTAAATCTGACAATTTTAAAAACAATCTATATGTCGCTAAACACATTTATTTCAATTCGCGTTTTAATATGTGATATTCGCGTATAATATCAAAATTCTGGTGTGAATATCAATTTTCGCGTTTTAATTTTAATTCTCAGGTTTAATTAAAACTGACAACATTGCATGTCGCGTTTCTGGGTTTTCGCGTTTTCGCGTTTCTGGTTTCGCGTTTTAAGGTGAAAATATACACTTCCAAATAAAATATCTTTTGTTATGCATTGTTGACATTTCTTTCAACAAATTAATTGACTTTGTTTCGCATTTAAAAATAAATTTGAAAAGATAGAAAAATTCTCCCAATTATAATACAGACCGCACCACTCAGTAAGTTATAAAATAATACATAATATTAGTGCAAATTAAAATATCCCTAATGCCGATAAAGTAGGTCGCCTAATGGTATTTGATATCCTCTTAAAATGTTGTATAATAAACGAACACGCCATGTATCATTGTTTTGTATGTCAAAGAAATATGGCGAGAACGTTACTATTAAAGGTTATGTTTATGTTAGAAACTCGCTTCGCTCGTGTTGAAATAACCTCACACTCGTTTAGATTTGAGAATTTTCACCACTTGTTGCACAAGATACTGATTTATTTTACGAAGAAAAAAATCTAATATATAACAATGTTTATAATGTAAAAAGCTTTCAAGAATTATGAAAAAAAACATTGATTTATAAATTGTTACAATCTTGTTTTAAAAGTAACACATTTAAACAAAAACAATTTTGAGGTTATAATTTGTAAACGTACTAAATTTAAAATGATTATACGTTTTAAAAAGAATTTTCATTATTAGTCAGTTTGAAATTTACCTTTTGACATGTTTAGCAAATCCATTGGTTCAAGATATTGAAAAATCTCACAAAGGCAATCATGGTTTAAGCGGTTCATTGTGCAATTATATTTTTTTTAATAATTTTGTGTAATACAATATAATATATATAAACAAGAACTTAGATGTTCAAATAATTGACAAAAATGATTTTCTCCGATTAATTGTTAAGCGCTATCACGTCAACTATATTGACTGCAATCAGTGCTGCAATAAACACACGTTTATTCTCAACAACTGAACGAACGTATATCAGGTAAAATATTGGCGTGTGGCAACAGTCTTCTTTTTTTTCTGGTCCGGATTACTATTGTGATCCAAAAAGATCATTAGCAGGTATAGTGTGGCAACTTAGTGGCAACAGTGTTGCCACATAGCCACTAATCACACACAAAAAAAATGAGAAAAAAATTTATCGATAAAAAAGTTTTTTAAGTATCGGTCGGTAAACTAAAACGAAAAAAGATAGTTTATTTGAACGTGTCGATGCAATAAGGGCATTTGCGCTCGAAACGCGAGTACTAGACGTGTCATGGCGGCTCTGATTGGTCGAGCGCGTTTTATCGCGCTCGGGCGTCTTTGGATTAAAATATCTCGAAATCGACTCATTATTTTGACATACATCCTGCGAGGGACTTGTTCGTTATATTCTAACGAACAAATACGTGCAATATTTAAGGTAAAATTATAAAAATTAATAGAGTTTTGAGCAATCGAAATTTCAAGTTATTTCCATTATAAGCAAGCATGACACCGGTCATTCACCAATAGCAGCCGACGCGTGTCCTTGAGCGCTCGATCGCTTGTTAACTTGTTAACTTTCAATTGCTCAAAAATCTATTAATTTTCATAATTTTAACATAAATTTTACACATATTTGTTCGTTAGAACATAACGAACAAGTCCCTCGCAGGATGTACGTTAAAATAACTCATCGTTTTCGAGATATTTTAATCCAAAGCGACCCGAGCGCGATAAAACGCGCTCGACCAATCAGAGCCGCCATGACACGTCTAGTACTCGAGCTTCGAGCGTATGTGCCCTTATTGCATCCAGACGTTCAAATATCCTTCGAATGGAACAACAAATTTAAAAATTTGTTAATTGTTTCATAATTCTGGTACCTTAATTTTCATGTAATGTTCACGACTCTTTAGAAAATTTATAGGATTAGCTTCATTCGCTGGATACGTATCATGATGCTAGTACACAGTTAACATAATATTAACCATTCGGTTGCAATCTTGGTAAAATCTGATAAGGCAGATATTTTGTTCCGTAGAAATAAGAAAAAAGACCTACAAAAATCCAATTTAGTTAATTACAAGAAAAAAATTTGAATCATAAATTAAGTAGAAAATTTTTTATTTTCAGAAAGTCGTTTGAAACATAATCTCTTGTGTTGTTCATCCGAACGAGAACGAGAAATGTTAATGTATTTGAACTGAAGAATTCGTTATTCATTATTGACAGGAATGGTTAAACTTGACAGATCTTTGAATGGATGATGTTTCAAAATAACTAAAAGAAAAAGTTAAAAATATATAAATTAATCGTTAAAAGACAACCCGTGTACAAAATTGATTTTAAAAGTTTAACTTGAAAGATATATAACGGAAAAAAAAATTGTTTAATGATTCTGTGAAGTTTATTTTTAAATTCCAAATCGTTAAAAGTATAATCTTACAAAGGAAACGACACAAATACAGTATTTTTTTGAAGGAAAAAAGATAAAGCAAAAAACATTTTTATAAATTTATCTATAAAAAATATTTAAAAAAAATAATAAGTAATTTTTATTACCATAATACATATATGAATTAAACCTTGAAAAACAATGTGAAATGAAAAGTTATACAAATTAAAAAGAAATTTTAAAATTACACCATTTGTTAGTTTTTCTCTCATCAAATATTGATTTATAAATTTTTTTTAGAATAATGCAGGGCACACGAGGTGTTTTTCTAAACAAAAATTGATTAGATAATGTCATAAAATAATAAAACCTCAAGTTTTTATAAATATTATAATAAAATGTTAAAAATTTATAGATAAAATATACACTTTTTTCAAGAAAAATGTACAGTATGCTAAGTATATGCCCCAAATCGCTTCAAACTTTTAAACAATGACTATTATTTTTGCCAGACGATATAGATATACTATTCAAATGTTTTTATGAAGTACATGTTCATCGTAAGATGGAAATCTTTTCAATTTTCCAATATTTTGTCAAATAATCATGATCCAAATATAAATTAAAAATTATTTTTATAATTAAGTCAATTATAATAAAAAAAACATTTTTTTAAGGCAAGAATACGGTTAAAATAAATTTAGATTTTTGTTCAAATTATATCATATTTATTTATACTATTTAATTTATTAATAAAACGATCAGGTAAGTTCACATGTATCACATTAAGTATATTTTAGAATAAAAACTACAGTAGCGCCACCACTATATAATAAGTCGATGATAAGATAATATTATATGAACATCATTATATTAAAGTTAATTTCGTCTGTTTCCAAGTATAATTTTTAAAAAAGGAATCTAATGTTGTCAATAACAGACGTAAATATTGTATGCATTTTTATTTAAAATAAACCATACATTGAAGTGATGTTTCAATCATTCTATTTTTTCATTTTCAAGCCTTAAAATTTTTTAGAAAATAATTTTGATATTATATTTATTTTCTACAATATTTTAAGGCTTGAAAATGATCAAATAGAATGATCGAAACGTTGCCTCAATGTATGGTTTATTTTGAATAAAAATTTATACAATATTTACGTCTGTTATTGACAGCATTAGATTTCTTTTTTAAAATTATATGAACTTCAAATATAATTTTTTACATTAAATAAAGCGTTCTATTTTTTCTTTTAGAGCAATTCAAGACACATGAAGCGTTTTTTTTATTACAAGTTAAACAAAAATTGATCAGATAATATCGTAAAATAATAAAACTTCAAGTTTTTATAAATATAGATAAAATATATACTTTTTTCAAGAAAAATGTAAAATTTACTAGGTATGCCCCAAATCGTTTCAAAATCATAAAAAGTGATCTTTTCAGACGTTATATATACTTTTAAACTGTTTTTGAAGAGCTTTTACATGTTAAGGTAGAAATTCGCAATGTGACGTATTTGTAAGGTTGCAAGTTCAATATGTAAATAGATAGTTAAGAAGTAATAATAAAATTATTTTACTTAGATTATAACACAATTCAGTACATGATTATTATATAAAATGAGCTTTTTACTTTATTTTTTCTATAAAAGTAAATGATTATTATTATTGATAATGAAAGGAAATTGTATATTTTTTCAATACTAGTTTGAACTTAACATTTTTTTATTTTTATATATATTAAAGCATTTCTATGATAAAAATAGTCTTTATCAAATTTGAACACGATGAGTTACCATAGTCAAACTTTTAAACTTATTTACATTTTTATTAATTTTTAAGAACTAACGGAATTTAAAAAAAATAATAATAGAAAAAGTAATAATAATGAACAAATTATTACACGTCTTTGATACTTAAACATTTAATAATAAGAATTAGAGAATTTTGATTGTGGTAACTCATATATGCTTAAATTTAATAAAGCATATATTTTAAATAGATAAATTATAATGTCTCAATTAATATCAGATTTGTCAAATAAGGAACTAATAAAATAGCTCTTGTTTAACGTTTCGTTTTATTACTGTTAATTGTAACAACTTGAAATACTTTGATGTAAAAATTACGAAGTTGTTACTGAAAAATTTGTAAAATTACAACTTTTACAAAATATTAGAATTACAAATACTTCTGAAGAAGAAAAAAGAAGATATTTTGAACGATAAATAACAGTTATTTTAGTTCCTTATTTGGCAAATCTGATAGTAATTAATACATAAAATAAAAAAGGACTAATATTCATTACTTTCACAAAATAAAATGTATTAAATTCAAATTCACATTAGAAAATGTTTCGACTTTCGCTTTGATAAATAATAATTTTTTTTTTCAAAATAAAGTCAACAACTTGCTTTTAGGAAACGT